>JAQIXX010000365.1:0-64797 GCA_034700605.1 Willowsia nigromaculata | reverse complement strand
TGACTTTTATTTGTCTAGATAATGTAATTTGCCTTTCGAGGATATTATCGACAATAAATCCAACTTATTATTATTATAACCTCCGGTGGTTTTGCTTTGTGGGATAATATGTATGTTTTCATATAAGCGATAAATTCCTTTTCAGATTAATAAAGCCAATGCTTCAATAAGAACCTATTTATTTCAGTTCTTCTTTTTTCTACATGCGACTGCCACATGCAGATGTAGCCCGATTTTTTAAAAATTAATGTTTACGAAGAGATACATGAGTTCAATGAAATATCAGAATGAATATATGCAATAATGAATTGTTTGCGGTGGATTTCAACTTTGAAAATGAGCAAGTGAGCTTTTTCAGATGACAAATTAATAGATACTTGTCATATGTAATAATTCAAAACAAAAATTAAGGGAAAACGAATACTTTATTGTTAATTCGTCGGTAAATCAAATTAGACAGATAAAGCGAACCAAGAATTCCAGCAGTTTTAAATTTTCAATTACACTTACATATTCTATTAAAAGTACGTTACTGTATCAACTCAAAATTATAATTTCTTTTATCGCATATTTGAACTTTTGTTTCATTGATGTCTAATCAATTGTACCATTTATCATATTAGGTTTGAGCGGAATATTTTAACATTCAACACTTTCTATCATTTTAATTACTTTAGCAATTTTGTATTCCATTCTTTCTTTCAAAAACGAAAGTGGAAAGCTGCAAGTAGTGTAAATGATGTTGGAAATGGGAGTCCCAAAACTTTTCCACAAAATCGAAAGAATGTCCGAGACCATTATGATACCTGATAATAACTCTGATAACTTTTGTCCTATTTGGATTTGCCTTTGCTCCTGCTACCAGTTTTTCTGGATTTAAATTTTTATGCACTTTGTAGTACTCATCCTCTGTTCCCTAAGCAGATATCATATAAAAAAATTAAGATAAGCACATCATTAACTAATGACAGATACGGAGAAAGCATACCTGATCCACCAAAATATTTCGAAACGGGCCATCATATCTTTTTGCGACTTCCGATGCGTCATATAAATTCCATAAAGTCTCCTTATTTTCCTTACCCAACAGTGGAACAAAAACGTAATCAGCGGCCCAACAACTTGGATTGCTAGTGTATCGAATAGAATACAAAGTTTTTTTCCATCACAATTATATTTTTCATCGTAATTTTCATGCAATATAAAATTACAGGGGATTTTACCAATTTGGGGCAAAAAGCGAAATGGAATGGAAACGGTCGGGATTCCTCAAACCTATTACCGCTGCACCATTTCCTCCCATGCTTAGAGACAAAAATAAAATGATTATCATAAATCTCCAGAATACTATAATACCAACATGCAAAGTATTACCTGTGACCACAAATTCCAAACCAAGGATATACCGGAAAGTGTTTTTCTATTAATTCAGGCAATTCTTTTGAGACATATGAATACATCTGGTAGTGCTTGCACCAGGGTTCCTTGACTGCGTCAATATACCAACTTGCTGATTGTCCAAGCCGTTGATAATCTTTGTCACCAGGAAGGTCTACCTCTTAAAATTTCGAAAATTATTGGTAATATTAGCTTAATGTATTTTCATTCCTTTTAATGGTTTTGAAATATGAGAACTTACTAGGTCCTGTGTCTGGACAAACGACTACAAGCTTATAATTACTGGCATAAGTATGAAAATTTGTTCTGCTGAGGAAATCTTGTTCATTGCAGAAGGCCCCTGCAATAAACATGAGCACATGGAATTTTTCTGATTGCCTTGAAAAGTCCGGAATATAAATGGAGAATCTCATTTCACAGTTTGTTGATTTGCTCCAATGCTTAAACACTTTATGAACTCCATTTTCCTTTCTTTTTTCTTTAATAAGTTGGAGTTTAACCGTTGGAGTAGCCATTTTTCAAAATTTGGTCTTCAATTCGGTTTGAACAAAAATTAACACTGAGGAGTGGAAGCTGGTGTGAAAAGAGTTTTAATTGTTAGCAACGGATTTCTAGAAAATATCAGTCTGTGATTTCTTCAGCAGAAATCCTTAAAAAATATGTGAGAAAGCAATCGGTTACGTGAGAATTTTCCACTTCATTCATTTAATTCATTTTATGTCAATAAAGTTTGTGTTTGTATGCCTGTACGCGTTTATGTAATAGCTGTATTTTCCACTTTCCCATTAATTCTTCCCAGTTCGTTCCAAGAAGCATTTAAACTATAATCTTCTGATATTTCAGATAACCTGGTAATAGAAGGTTTATATAAACTTATATCAAACGCAATCAGGAATTTCCATCACTTTTCGTGAAATACGCACATAACTGCAGTTTCGTAAGGAAAATGATAACATTGACTATATTACTGGACAGACTAAAGTACAGTACGAAATCACCTTGAAGTCTGAGCTTATAATCATTTAATGCAAGACAAAGTGCTATATATGCAGCTTTATTAATAATTAAAATATTTTCATTGATATCACATAAACCAGCAAGGCTAAATCTCATGGAAACCATGAGAACCAGATCTCAGCAAAATAGCTTAAATACATTAAAATGATTAGGTTACAATATGTCAAAGAATGAACATTTTATATGTTATAAATTATGCTGAAAATCTTAATCTATACTCTTCACTCAGGCATTGATGCTTTTAGTGGTCATTATGACTGGCAAAGTTAAGTTTAATTATTTATTTTGTTTAACTGGTTTCATTACAATATGGCAAAACCGAAAATTCAATGTAACTCAATTAATAAGCAATAGTAAATTAGTTGTGGAGGAGGTGGTTACACATGACACACGCATGATGCACCCACATTGTTACATATGTCTCGCTGACTTCACATTATGATGTTATAACTAGTAACGAAACTAATATAAAGTTCCTAGGCTCATTAAAATCTAATGCTTTTAATTAAATGATTCGTATTTGTTAGGGCTCGCTAAAAATCTATAAGGACTTCACAGCCACAAAAAAGTCAGAAGAGGTTCGCATCACTGGATAGTGTTTTTGAAACAAAGAGTTTTATGAATATCGTGAGACTGGTGGCGATAATGATTCTTTACGTGAACAGAGTTAGTAGTGTGTGGCAAATGGAAACAAATAATTGCCGTGAAATAAAACGCAAGTTTAGACGAGCTGTTTGGTGGTTTTAGCTTTCATAAAACTACAGACAACAATTTACAATATTACAAGTCTCACTTGGGGCGAAATAAGATATAATGATTTGACAGAATGAAAGGGTCTGAGCTCCAACGTGAGTCTCAGAAGCAAGTTTAATGAGAAATACTGGCCAACTTGGCTGAGCACAGTACAGAAAAAGGGAGAAGGAATCACAATTCTGATTCTTCTCAATAAAGTGAAATGAAGGAGCAACGGCATCATTGGAGACAGCATTCCTGACTGCTAATCCTCAAAACTTTAACACAGAAAATTGCCTTTACGGCTAATTAAGAGGTAACAATTGTCACCTTGAACCACCTACCTTCAATTAATTTTACAGTTATGCACGTCAATTAATTACATTACAGTCAATTAATTATCAGTTTATTTGCTCATTTGGCTCATTTCTCGTGATAGATTTTTATTTCCTGACGGTAGATGCAATGGAGGCTTTGGGAGTATCTCAATTTTCTATAATTTTGTGACAACCGTGACATCTGTACCAATGTTGCCATCTAAACCGTCTTTTCTTACTTCGGAAGCAATACAGTTGCCTTCTTACACATTCCAATCAAAGTCACAGAGAGGATCCAGTAAAGGCAAATTAATTTGTGAACATTGTCTTAGACGTATCCTCTTTCTCAGCCCCCGTTGTAGAGGAACTTGCTCTCACTAACTTTAGATGTAGCAGCCTCAAACAGTAGCCCCTGTAACATGTCCAGATCCATCTCCGAAGACGTCACTCCCAACTTGGGATACGTTTCTTGTCAATGATATCCCTTTTTAATTCTTGGTCAACCAAGTCGAATTTCCCATTTCAAAATGAACCAAAATTTCATGTAGAGCTGTTGAAAATCAGCCAAAGTTTCATATAGCTCTATTGAAAGTCAGCCAGAACTGCATAAAGCGCTTTTGGAAAATAAGCCCTCGATATGCTAGAGAAAATCTTACTTGAAATAAGACATTTGAGGCATGTTACCGTCCAAAATTTTGTGTTCAGCATGTGTCAATATGATCATCAATTATACACATATTATTTGGACGATATCAAAATGACAGTTTGTTTTTAACTTGATATACGCATTCAACGTTCATCGTTCTTCATATATTGTAACCTGTACTACTGACTAGAGGGATATTCAATACGCTGACTTTAGTTACCGACAGGATTTGCACTTAAACAGTCGCAAGATAGTAAAATTAGAATGGTTACGTTACAAACCATAACACAATATGGGGTATTAGAAGAATAAGCGCTTTCTATATGTTGCTGTGTTGTTATATGAGATTACTTCTATGGAAAAATAAAAATTCGCTTGCATAACCTCTGTTTACTTTACCGTCATATACATAACATACTTAACATTCTGTCCTTTAATTTAAAAAATCCTGTTTTTGACTATAATGTCGACTATGGAAAACATTCAATGGTATTTATTATAATGTGGCAGTTCAATCCATTTAAACAATACAAAACCAGTTTTTCCTTTTAAGATATGAATATTGTTTTGAGTAGTTTTAAACCTAGCGAGAGCAGTAAAAATCTCATATTTTTATATCCCGGTTTTTGATACACCGTTCGATGCCTTGTCTCAAAAGTAGTTATTTTGCAAATTATGAGGCTTGTGGCTACTCTCTGTAAAGAGAAATTAGCATCGGAATCCGTAAAGGTCATTAAGCTTCAATTTGAGTATGGGTTTTTGCAAAAATTGTGATACATCTATTTGATTGCAACAAAGCCAAAAACACAAAAGTAATGTCCAAGTGCAACTTTTCTTTCTGTTTTGGATGCATATTTCAGATTTGAAATCAGTCAGGTTAGTTCTGATCTACAGTGTCTCAAAAATTGCAATTTTGCCATTCTTTCATGCTTGTCTAAAACATCTAGTTATATCTCAGCTAAAATACAAGTAATTTGCATTTCCAATACATTATTAAAAAGAGCACGACTTTTTGTTTTGGAAACATGAACTTTTGTGATTTTGAGTGTTACTGGTTTGAATTTACAGACGAAGAAAGTTTCACATCTATCGTTTTAAAAATATGACAGAAAAAAATCAAAATGTCATAGAATTGCTTTATGAGCATAAATGAAAAATCTGAGAGGGTACATTTTAGAGTTTTTATGGGCTTTCGATTGATACCAAATTTGTAAAAATTGGTGGTGTTTGAGACCTTTATGAAGTGACAGAATCCGATGCTAATTTCTCCTTACAGAGAGTAGCTATAAGTCTCATAATTTGCAAAATAACTACTTTTGACACAAGGTATCAAACGGTGTATCAAAAACCGGGATTTGAAAATATGAGATTTTTAATGCTTTCGCTAGGTTTAAAACTACTCTTTGGAAAACCAACAATATAGCAACTACCGGTTCTTCATTTTAAGGATGCTATGCATCCTGAATATAGTCATGAAACTTTTTAATCACACTCATAATCTTAGAAATATAGACACATAAACATCATAATATAAACAAAGAGACATTGCTCACTACTTTCGGTTGAACTTAATTACTGAAGGCGATTGTACAATTAAAACCAGGAATTAAATACCTTTTTGTTTATTTGACTATTCTCAAATCCAGAAGTAAGTTTTTATAGTGTTTTTGTTTTGGTATTAGCACATGGTTCTCAAATGTTGACACGAAATAATCAATATTTAAGTAACATGTCGTGAAATCTCAAATGGATACCTTTATTTTCTCAGTGACTGAGCTCCCTCGAATTAGTGCCTCTATATCTACCAACGAAATAATCAAGAGAAATTTCTCACCACCTTTGATTACGCGCCACTCTCAAATAGACTTTTAGCTTATTTAAAAATAAATTGCTTAAAGTATCAATTTTTCAAGTGAGATTTTACGGTGGTTACGTAAAACTTCAATCGACTCTAATCAAGATTTGGTCTCATTATATATTGCAATATTTAATCTGTTCGGTGGAATCCAAACCTGGGCTTCTTCATAAATAAAATCATTGAATATGCTCGCAAAAATATAGACTTGGTCAACAGTCGATTTTAATTAGTTTTTTATAGTGTTTTCTTTCGGTTTGGTGCACATTACTGATTCACTTTATTTGAACTATGCCAAAATTAAGTCTCATTACCTGTTGGAATATTAATTATATTGGTGGAATCACGGAACCCAAACAATGCTTTCTTCAGCAATAAAACCATCATATCCTGACCTGAATATCCATCTGGTCTTCAATCTATCTTAGCTATGCAGTTTTAACGATATTTTTTCTTACGACTTTGGTTTGTAATTTACGGTATTTACATAACCCAAAAAATTTCATCTGACCCCCGTTAAGCTGAAGTCTCATCATAGCTTGTAATATTTTATGCGTTGATGGAATGCAAACATAGGTTATTTCATAAACAAAACCATTATATATGATGACTAGTATATCCGTTTTGAAATCAGTCGCTTTATTTCATAACAGCAATAAAGAACCAGGAACACAAATTTTAGTACGATTTTCATTACATTCCTTCCGACTGTTCCAAGTGAAAAGCTTTTGCAATATAGACATCATTTTGAACAAGTAAAAAACGACAAGGGCTACCTCTCCAATTTTACAAAAACACAAGAAATGGTTCTCTCAGGTGAAAGGGGCCTGTTAAAACCCTGGCTGCATATTGTGTCCTTTTATAGTCTTAAACTAGTAGGCATTTTCCCCTTTGAGTGGGACAAGTCCCAAAGAAAATTTCGATTAAAGTCCAGGACCCAACTTATAATATACCAAATACGAGCAGTTGTGGCAGTTGCCTATTGTGCATTGCTTATTGCTCAATGTGTAAAAGTGTGGGGGAAATCTTCAGCTATACTAAAAGGGCACATCATGGCCGTATCTTCTCTATTAATTCAGAGTAGTCTTACCGTCTATTGCACCTGGAAACATAAAAGCGAAATTGTTTGGCTTTACAATAATTTGATTAGTTTTGACAACCGATGGCTGGTCAAAAATGAAGATAAAACCATTCTTGAAAAATCCAAATTCCTTTGCAAAATTCTAATGTACTGGGAGGCAATTACTGGAATTTTCATACCAATCAAGTATAATTTTAACATGTTCAAAAATCCATGCTTTCCCGTATTTGTTGGGTATTGGGTTCTGGATCAATGTCAGAACACCCCAATTGGCAGACCAGGACCTATTGAAAATGATCTCACAAACTTTCTCGGAAAGTTGTTGATTTATCTTGCCAAGGTGCTAAATTCGGAATTCGTATTTTCTTCCTTATGCTACAGCGTGGCTGCTGTTAATGTCTTGCATGGCCACTGCTTCAGAACGTGGGTTCAGAACATTGGAATGTAAGTCTTAACCAAGTCGGTAAACATGTATTTTCAATAAATCTATTTCAGCTAGATTAAGATTTTGATTTCCAGAAATATGAAGAACATGAGAAGAGTGGATGCTGCGACTACAGATCAGACCTTATGCATAAGGCAAATTCAACTGATGCTGGACACCTATCGATACAATTACTCTGGAGGAATACTATCGGCAACAATTACGTTTTACATTTTTAGTGCGATTATAAGTGTCTACATGTCCATAAAAGCGGCAAAATCGGCATATGTTTTTTCATTCTTATGGACCGGTGCAAGTGCCATCTTCATAATCGTTGTAGTTTTCGGGATTTTATCAGAAGTCTACCAGGAGTCACAACAAATGCATGCCGATATTAATTCAAACCTTGCGCTGAGGAGGAACAAGTGGTTCAGCAGGTGGCTTAAGTCCTGCCCAGTTTTGAAGGTGAACTTTGGTGGAGGGGCAAATTATTTTGATGAGCTCACTCCACTAGTATTTATAAGTTTTGTGGCCGACCAAAGTGTAAGCTTACTTTTAATGCTTTAGGAAAATACATAAAATACAAAAACATTTTGTACGAATGGAGGAATTGTAATTGGGATCACAATAAAATATTTATTATAAAATATACTTTCCATTAACAAGTAGTTTCCTAACATTATTGGCACCCCTTGCCCTCGATTGATTTATAAATTGTAGGTATCTGTCCCATGGCCCCGACCCATTTATCGATGAATGTTATGGTCTTTTATTCATGCTCTATTTTTACATGCATACACTTACACCGTAAAATACTCATGAATTTTTCCTGTTAATAACTTTGCTGGAAAGGGCGATGACTGAATTAAAGATACAATTCTTGGAATGACCTTCATGTGAATAGATTTTATACAGATGTTCCAAAAACCGCACATAAATATGAATCTTCCAGTTTGATACTTATAAACTATATTACGCCAAATCTAAAAACAAATAAACCGTAAATATGACAGCTTAAATTGTTTAGGCGTAACTGGAAGCTTACACCATATTTCAAAATTTTGACACATCTGTGTCCAGATTTCCTGGGATTTGGCTCACACGTGCGCAGAATATGATTCATATGCAAAAAATTTCATTCAACCAATAATGAGTGCTAAACCAGATTTTCAGGTGAACCGGATGTTCCAAAGTATATATAGAGAACTACTTCAATTTGGAGACAAGTCGGGTAAAATAATTCGCTTTCCACATCAATATATTTTGCTATCATGAATTTCATAATCTTTAACATTTTCGCGTGTCTAATTGCAGATGCTTATGGTATGTTAAGTTGAAAATTGGTTTTAGGAAGATAATTACTAATTTGAATAAAGTTTCTAAAATATAAAACTTTGTATTTCAGGAGTAACAATTGATGTGGATACATCTGCAGCTCCTGACTTGCGAAATTTTGGAAGTCGCGTCAAGGCCACATTGGAGGATTGGTATCCAAGAGTTCGGGATATCCTCAAGTCTCCCACATTTCGGGAAGTTGACAGAATTTCAATATACTTTGATCCCAATTATGACGGTGTCGCTTACGCTTCTGGAAGCAGAATTGTTGGCGCTGTAAAGTACTATAGGAATAACCAAAACGATGTTGGCTCGATGATTCATGAAATGGCTCATGTTATCCAGCAGTACAGGAATTGTCCATCTTGGGTCACTGAAGGTATTGCAGATTGGGTACGATATTATCACTATGAACCAAACCGGAAGCCAGGAAAACCAACTAGAAACAATCATTGGACTCAGGGATATGGAATTTCCGCCTACTTCTTGGACTGGATCAATGCCAGATGGAATCCTATGAATTATTACATCAATAAAGATTGCAGGGAGGGAACTTACAACGATAATATTTTCCCTAGACTCACTGGAAAAACAGTCGACCAACACTGGGAGGATATGTTAAGATCTTAAGGCGATATGGTTATGACTTCCTTTCGACAACTGTTAGAATATCAGTCAGTGTAAATTAAGTTGGAATAAAATTAAATCTAAATCCTGCAATCAAGAGAAAATGAATATATTGTGCAGAAGTATTGATGGATATAAATATTTTTTGCACATGGTCCTTGTTTCATATCGGAAAAATATCTATAACGAATTACATGCCACGATTTTGAAAGCTGAGCTTTCTATACCTAATTAAAACTAAACCTGGAAACTTTGACTTGAAACAAAATTTGTAGAGATGGATTTCTACTTTACACTTTTTACAAGAAACTAGTTTGTAAAATTTATAGATTTGTATTCAGACTACAGCAGCAATTTATTCACTACTATTGCTTTAAAAATATATAGTTTTGTCATTCATTAGTATTTTATGATGATTCATTAGCTTGCGTTCGTGCATATGGCTTTGTTACGATTCTTGTATCTGGTGTATGAAAAAAGGTAGAATGGGAAACCTTTTTTTAGCATGAGAGATTAACTAAATTGTATTACTTTGTTTAGAGCAACGAAGTGTATTTCGTATATTAGTTTATTTCCTTCCTGGCCAACATTATTGTATTATTTCTATTAAAATACTTTCTGAATTACATTCTGTTGTAGTGTTAACGGCTATCACATGGATAAATGCCGGCTTCTAAACTCACTAACAACAGAGTAATATGCTTCAATATCGATTGTGATAGAAAATTATGAGACTATTTTGATGTGCTTTGTATTAATATAACTTGACATATTTACATTTAGTAAAAATAACCTACTAAACCAGGAAACCGAGAAAAAGTTGAAATGAAGAAATATTAAGAAGCATACATGATAATTTCGTACAGCATTCTTAAATCACAATCTTCTATATACTGGATTAAAAGTCATAAGCAAACACAAACCCAAGTACTGAGTAAAATGCGAATCCAACAAAAAAATGGAAGAAGCGTCAATAATCAACGAAAATTAGGTAATTTGTACTAAACTTGTGACCAGTTTACACTCCATAACCCATAGGTTCACAGTTCCACTCACACCAATTATATGTGAAAGCTTAGTCTAATTAATTTGCAGCAATGAAATATAAAGCAGCCACTCATCATCATTTTTTCCACGGTTATCAAATCAAAGTCCAATCCTACCATCAATAATGATCGAATATTCATTCACAACATTTTAAAAGTTGACTTGTTCTGAAACTAAAAACCTTTGTACCAAATGCACTGTACTAAAAGACTTTGTTATTATGCACATATAAATTATCTTATCATTCCGACACACCGACTCAATTTGTACTCTCTAATTTATGATATTCCTCTTATAAATTTACAAAGAAATCGGAGTATCATTGTAACATTCTATTCCTACTCATATCACAATTTACTATTCACGTAATGAATTATTATGCAATCCTTCCCCAAACTCAGGCTGATTACTAAGCTCTAATCACCAGATAAACATGATAAGCCAAGAGTGAGCTCAACTTGACTGGAATATTTTGACTGACAGCCGTATAATGTCCAATGTACAAGAGGTTAAAATATCTTATCTCACATTTTCCATAACATCATGCCATCCACCTAACCCAATCCCCATAATAAAACGTGAACACCAAAAAGCACAGAAATAAACCTGGACTGCGTAAATTCACATCACTTTTAACATTTTCTCATAAAAACCACCGCAAAACTGTAATTATCAAAATACAAAAACAAGCAATAAATATTTTGATGTGTTGCTGTGAACCAGCACCTAACACTTAGGTAAATTTCCACGTTACTGGCCCAAACGAGGTAAATTTAATTAAAAAAATTACTAATTATATTTAATTTTGTTTTTCCCATGCAACTAAATTTACATGCAGTACATATATAGCCAATTGATAGCAGACTTTGTACAGATTTAGTCGTGAAAGGGTGATGAGAAGACAGTTTCATTCATCACAGAATGATAAGCAAAATGCAAAGATCATACCATACTGTTCATTATGAATGGAATAACCTTGAATACAATTTTTTTATCCTCAAGCCTACTTCTCATGTGCTCAGCACAAAGTACATTTTTACGTTTCATTTCTTGAGCTGTCCTCATGTGCTTTCTAGCATGTAAACTGAGTAATATTATGCAATGCGGTTATGCAATAATTGGTGATAAAGCGTTTTCCTGTCTTGACTCCAATATTTTTTTTTGAGAAAATACAGAGCAAACATTAAACATTATTGGTTCTCTGTCACTCCAGAGCCGGTGGTGTGTTTGTGCCTCTCCCATTAGCAATTTGGTACTAGTATTTTGTAGAATTTTAAAATAAGTGTACATATCACTTAAGTAGGTACATTTGCAGGATACCTATTATGTTTTTTACCACATTAATTACAAGTAATTACTAATAATTTATCTTAAATATGGGACTGATTAGGAGTGCCGCTAAAATGTGGTCATCTATGAAAGAACTGACCATATGCCAAATACTTCTGGCTGTGGTTTACCTATCATGTGGACTGGTAATTAATATAGTGCAGGCAATACTCTACACAACTATTAAACCGTGGAATCCAAGACTGTATAGAAAAATCAATTACTATGTGACCTACACATTTAATAGCCGTAAGTTTAAGAAACTTAAATCTCAAAATAATTATTTGGATCTGAAGAAAATTTGATTCAAAATATTATTGTAAATTTTGCGCAGATATTGTGTTTTTGGTGGAGTGGTGGTCCCAATCAAAATGCCAAATATTTGTGGATCCTGAAGATACAAAGAAATATTTTGGCAAGGAACATGCCATCCTCCTCCTCAACCACACTTACGAAATCGATTGGGTAGTGGGCTGGGTCGTTTTGGAACGTGTGGGTGTTCTTGGAAATGCGAGGGTTTTTGTGAAGAAAATACTTGCCTATGCACCGGTTATTGGATGGTCATGGAAATTCCAGGAGATCGTGTTCCTGGAAAGGGATTGGGAGAAAGACAGGAAGAATTTGGGAAAACAGCTTAATAATCTTGTGAATTATCCGGATCCCATGTGGGTCACTCTTTTCCCCGAGGGGACGAGATTCACAGCTCAAAAACATGCAGCAAGTATGGAGGTGGCGAGGCAAAAAGGACTTCCGGAACTGAAGCACCATTTACTCCCGAGGACTAAAGGATTCGTGAAAAGCATGCCACATCTGAGGGAAAAGGTTCCTGCCGTTTATGACGTAATTGTTGGGATTGATCCGAAGAATCAGAATGAGCCTTCCATGTACTCCATACTAAAGGGGAGGGAAGTCAAGACAAAAATTATGATGAGGAGGATTCCCATGGAGGAGGTACCTGTGGATGAAGAAAAATGTGCGGAATGGCTGCAGAAGAGGTATCAAGAGAAGGATGAGCTTCTAGACAATTATATTCGCACAGGGAAGTTCATTCCGGAGGATAGTCGGTTGCGGGAACTTCCAGAGTTTAAGAATTTTAAGGATGTGGAGTTGAGGAGGAGACCGTGGACAATTTTGAATGTCATGTTTTGGGCGGTGGCTGTACTGGGACCGCTGCTGTGGTATGTATCGACCATTTTCATGTCGGGGAACTATTTGAAGATTGGAATCGTGATTGGATTGGTTGTGGGAGGTACTTATAATATTACCTATATTGCAAATTTAAATTTTGAAGTGAGAAAAAATCCTATATGTATTTTTTCATGATTTTTAGCTAATTTTGGACTCATGAAACTAATCGATTTGACAAGAATAAGTAAAGGCTCATCCTACGGAAAAGTGTCAACACCTTCATCCCCAAAAGCTGAGTCTAAACTAAACTCAGCTAAACATAATGGGGAAACCAATGGAGGAACAAATGGAAAAGCGAAAGCATATTAAATCCAACTAGTAAAATAGTGATTAGCAATGCATTGAGAAAATATTTCTCACAACAGTTATAATATTTTGTTAAAAGTGGAATAATTGATGTATGTAATTATTTATGTAAAACTATAAAGTCTCAAATATGGTACATAATATCGTATTTACAACAAATTTAGATACTGATTATTTATTGGTTATAAAAACGCTCCATTATTAAGCCTGAAAATTTCAAAGCTGTCCTAAGCATTCTATGGCCAACTGAATTATCAGTTCTGGTAAAAAGCAAATCCATCTTTGATTCGCAATTGAATTGAATTCAAAAATTTATAATGGAGCCCCAATGCCATAATACCATCATTATCAATTTAAATCTACTTTCTACGATTACTTAAAATTAGTCCCACGTGCATCTATCCAAGTAGCACATGATGTAATCGGGCTACTTTGAGTTGCTGGTAAATACCACATAATGAAATTTTTACATACTATCAACTATATACTTTGCTTCCATTATGGTTTTTTCCGATAATTCTGACAGTTAGAATACTTACCAAATAAATGGTAATAGTTTTCATTTAATTTATAATGAACGACATACGCTTCCATTTTGTCACATAATTTTAATGTCAAAGTAGATCTAAGGCATGTAAAACTTTTTTATGACGATTGCTTATTGTAATCATCCAATATTACTGTAAACGTATTCAGGCTACCAATTTGTCTCGCATAAGATTTAATATCAGCTAAATATCCATGGGCTACAGAAAAAACTGTATTACGCAATCACACAATTATGACTGGCAATTTGATTCTGATACCAAGTTTATGTGATAGTACTCTACCAGAACAGAATAGTAGCCAAGACAATAAGAATGAAAGATTTCACAAAGAGTGCTTTAGAAAATGTCAGAAATGAAACCAACTGAGATCAGGGATGTTCCACTGCCAGCTTTTACATTAAAATGTTTTCTGTATCGTTGCAGCTTGATAATTGACTGTAAAAAGTGTAAAATGTATAATTATTTGAGAATTTTGGAGGGCAAAATTAGGGTGCCAAGTAAGACTATAAGCATCAATAAGATATCCAAATCGTCTTCTAGGACGACCCTTAGCCCTGCCGCCATTTTTATAATAATCAAATTGCAGCATCTCTGGACACGACCATTCACTTTAACCGGGAGCACTAAAACCGGATATAAGTTAGAGCTGGATACTAAATACATATCAAACAAGTGGACCCTTCTTCTCAAACAACTAATTGTAGCTTTAGTTTGGTTTATTTTAGTATTTACAACAGCATTATTGCTTTGGACATCACATAATTCTAAAGTAACAAGTGGAAAAAATTGTGCCAATTTTTCACAGCAAGTTTGCATCTATATTTTTGTGATATGTTTATTAATATTTGGACTTTCTATGCATACTGCAGTTCACATATTTTATAGAGAAGCTGTTAAGCTTTCAACTCAGCGATTTAAAATAATTCCAGAGAGATATACTTTTGATCTTAAAGGCTTAGGTATTTGTGACATATTCATGCTTGGGTTTGTCATTCTTTTTAATAGCTTTCCCATCATCATATCTCTTAGCCCATTAGGAATCAATTATGATCCTTTCCAAATGATATTAAGAGCAATGATAAATCCAAAAGCTGGACTTTCACTTGGTGTCAGGTTAATAGTTGGACTAATTTATGGAACACTTGCATGTTATTTTACGGTAGAAGTAGTGATATATTTTCTGTTATCAATAATCTTCATAGAAGGATTACAAACTTATTCGTGTAAATTGTGCATATGGCCAAATTCTCCGAAATTGTCAGATTTTCGTGTAAAAATACTATCTTTTAGAGTGCTCCAAATATTACTCACCATGGCAAATATATTTGCAGAAAATTTGTTCTTAATTTTAGTCACTGTTGGAATACTACTTGCTAGTGCTTGTGGATATGCAACAGTAAGAATGTACGAGCAACTACCATTAATTGCATATTTAGCGTGTCCGGTTGTCGTCATGGTTTCTTTGATAAACACCTTTCTATTAGTGCATTTTGCTGACGTTCCGTATAAGAAAGGAAGCTTGTTTGTAAAGATTTGGAAAGGAGCATTGCATCGAAAGTTTAAAATCGAAAGAAAGCAAATAGCTTCTTGTCCAAGAGTAGGGTATAAAATTGGTCCAATGTGGCATTTAAGGAAATATACTTCTCTTGTTATTGCATACCATATTATTGAATGCACTGTTTACATGTTGCTAGTTTAATTAATAAAGTGTCTCTTAAATATTGCCACAGTGGTTTGACAGTTTGTCAAAAATTACACGATAAAACTAAACGAAATTTTCAAGACATGATAAAAGAGAATTGTGGAGTTAGTTTGTATGTACTTAAACATAACTTATATTTTATATGATAATATTGAATTTACCAATACGTCATGTATCGTGACAAACGTGTATAATTTTACTAATCTGTAATATAATTCATTTTTGTGTTGAAAATTATCAGCAAAGGTTCAAGATAATAAATTCTAAATACTGTGGGATGAAAAATTTAAAATTGAAGGAATCAAAAAAGTGTGCATAGTTTTAAAGAAGCCTATACTATTACGTAGATTGTAGATGATTCGTCGACTTCAATAAATACAATCCTTTACTCAACATTGATGACGCAAATGGCAAAGTACATATTTATAAACATATTGTTCTGGGATAAGTATATATTTAAGTTCAGACCTTTACACCTGTATATATTACAAAACAAAAAAAAATATTGTTTTAAAACTGTTCATTTCCCTATGCTTTAAATGAATAAAATTCTAGAGTAAACCCAACAAAAAATATGTTATTTGTCCAGAAATCTGTCAGCTTACCAGGTTTTCAATCACATCCATAATTGCAGATATATTTTAAAACGCCCGCTTAATAATAAGTGTAAGTTGAAATTTTTGAAGTGGACATTATTTTCAATGAAGTCAAAAAGTCCTTGACTAATCTAAGGTCATATGCAAGGCAAGTAGACTGCTGCTTGGACCTACCCAAATACATTGTTTCTGAATTTCTTTTTCTTTGTGTTTCTATTCGTGTTAAAATATATAGTTTTTGTGCACTTGCAAAAATGAAAATCAAAGTGAAGCCTTTGAAAATATCCAAACATTTCGTGAAAAATTTCCGCAGCCAATTTAAAAGAAGATATAGTCGCCCATCAGTTTTGTTGAAATCCTCCCAAAATCTCAGTCCTGCTGCAATACTTGTTATACTGAAGCTTCAAAAACTATGGACACGACCATTTCAGCTAACCGAATCTACCAGCTCAGAATTTAAACTGCAAGCAAATCCCAGATAAACACAAAATGTTCGTGCCCACCGACTTAAACTGCTTATAAATAGCATTATTAGCAAGGTTTATACTAATTTTTACAATAGCTCATTTATCACTCCTCTCAGCAAATTTAGGTAATCGTTACAGCCAGCATAACCCGAGCACAGTCAATTTTTCAGCTTAAATTTGCTCTCATGTTTTTGTAATCGGTTCATTACTATACTCCCTTGTCTTGGACAAAGCAGTTCATTTAAATTACAAAGAAGTAATTGAATTAAGTACACAACGTCTAAAGATAGCTCCGGAGATAATTTTATCTCACAAAAACCAATTGAGCACATGAGACATTCTTATTTTTGGATTTGCTGCGTTGTTCCTAAGCTTTCCGGTACATATAGTCATTGCACCATTTGTAATAGATTTTGACCCTCTTAAAATAATTATAAGAGCATTTCTAACAGATATATTTACTGTATCATTTACTGTTAGACTTGCAATTGGACTTATATATGGAGTCATTACACTCTACTTCACAGTTGAAACCTTAATTTACTTTCTATTGGCTATAATATTTACTGAAGGATGCAAAATGTTTTCGTTTACATTGTGCCAGTGGCCTAGCAAACTAAGTACATCTGAGCTTCGAAATAAACTGATATCATACAGAGCTCTCCAGCTTCTCCTTGCAATGGCAAACGAGCTTGTAGAAAATCTTTTTCTCATTTTGATAATATTTGGAACTCTACTTGCCAGTGCTTGTAGTTACGCAACGATTAGAATGTACCATAAGCTTCCTTTAGTGGGATATCTGACGTGTCCAATGGTCGTCACAATTTGTGTGATAAATGATTTTTTGATAATGCATTTCGCTGATGTGCCATACAGAAGGGGAAAAGAGTTTTAAACAATTTGGAAGGAGACAGATCATAAATTTTCCAAATATTGGATACAAGATGGGTCCAATGTGGCATGTAAGGCGGTTCACAGCACTTATAATTTTGTATCGTCAAATAGAGTGTACAATTTATGTGTTATTAATTCAAAAGTTTGCTGCAAAATTTGAAGTATGCTTAACTTTTACATTTATTTTGAATAAAGTTATGAGTTATAAAATGGCAAAAATTCTTGTAATGGTAAAAATACTTGTAATGGCGAAAGCAACTAAATTAAATTGTGCGTTTGTAGTATGCCTTGTGGTTACTTAAGTGTTCTTAGACTTCATTTTCCACTTAAGTACTGATCGTTTTGCTTTCAATTGCGCTTGTGACGAAATCAACTATTCATAGTTTAACAAATATTGTACCGCCAAAATTGACAGTTTACGGATTAAATGATACACAATTTATGCATCTTTTCATGAACTAAAGAAGTATACCCTATAATATTTGTACTTCCTGCTAAAAGTTCAAGTTTAAGATGATGTACAACTGTACTACATTAGTCCAAGAACACCGAGAGAAATTGTCATGGAAAAGTTTGAGGTAAACCGGCAAACAAATTTAAGATGGTATGCCTTGACACATCCTGTGTTATTAAATATGTGATGATTTGTTATTCTGTCCATCCATATAATAAGTTTACATTTACTCTCTAACAACTATTTATGTATATTTTCACATTTACTAATGCATGAATAATGAATACGGATGTTGTTCTAGTCAGACACCTTGTATTAAAAAGTTTACTTCCTAGGGCAAATATATGCAATTTATATATTCATGGAACCCAGCACGAGCTTTTAATGTTTGTTATTCAGGTACAATCTGTGATACAGTCAGCATACCAAGTTTGAAATTTATGCCACACATGCAAACGTGTTTTGAAACGCTTGTAAAATAATAAATAGTTAGAGTTTGTGTACCAAAATTACCAAAAATGCATTCCTTAGTAATTTACATGAAATCAACAAATCCTTGACAAAAACTGATGGCATAAACAAGCAAAGCATTTTGCCAGACTTACAGTAACACAATATTTTCTTATATTTTCCAATACATTTCCTTAGTTTGACTGCACTGGTTGCCCACTTTCAATTAATCATTTTTAGAACATTTTTGCAAGAATGGAAACCATAAAAAACCTCTCGAAATCAACGAACTATTTCTCTAAGAAATTACGTATCCTATTCAAAATGCGAATTTGTCCTCAATCAGATTTGCTAAACTCTTCCCACCATCTCAGTCCTGCTGCAATATTTGTCATACTGAAGCTCCAAAAACTATGGACAAGACCAGTTCAGCTGAGTGAAACAGACATTTCAGGGTTCAAACTAGAAAGGAATCCTACATACACAACTAACACATGGGCACTGAGAATCAAACAGTCAATAGAATCATTAGCATGGTTTATATTATTCTTCACACTCACTCGGTTCTGCTTTCTCTCCATAAATTATGGCAACCGCTCCCAGAGTTCAGATAATTTCGCAAAGCAAATTTGTTCTCATTTATTTGTAATAGGATTATTAGTATACTCCCTTTCAATTCACAGAGCAGTCCACTTACATTACGAAGAAGCAATTGAATTAGCTACACAGCGATTAAAGTTGATTACCGAGAAAGTTTTATGCCGCACGGACAGATTAAGCAAGGGAGATTTATTTATGTTTGGCTTTGTAGCGCTGTTCTTAGGTTTTCCATTGCATGCAATTGTCGCACCACTTGTAATAGATTTTGACCCTCTTCAAATTCTTATAATTTCAATTTATTCACAAACATCAGAACTACCATTTAGCTTGAGGCTTGCAGTTGGACTCATATACGGAGTAATTGCTTTTTATTTAACAGTTGAAACCGCAATTTATTTAATGCTTACTATAATATTTTCGGAAGGATGCAAAACATTTTCCGACTTACTTTGTCACTGGTCAAGGAAACCAAATATTTTCGAATTTCGAAATAAGCTGACTTCATTTAGAGCACTTCAGATACTTATTACAACAGCAAATGTATTTGTAGAAAAGCTCTTTCTTCTTTTAGCAATATTTGGAGCTCTATTTGGTAGCGCTGGTACTTATGCAACGATAAGAATGTACCATAAACTTTCACTAGTGGCGTATCTAACTTGTCCAATGGTCGTCTTGGTTTGTTTGATAACTGATTTTTTGGTGATGCATCTTTCTGATGCGCCATACAGAAAGGGGAGAGAATTTAAGAGAATTTGGAAGAAGTCGCTACTCTGCAGACATAAATTGGAAAGAAGACAGGTTAAAGCGTGTCCAATTATTGGGTACAAGATGGGTCCAATGTGGCATGTAAGACGGTTCACAGCACTTTTAATTGTGTATCGTCAAATAGAGTGTACCATATATTTGTTGTTAATATAGTTCATAAACAGTCTTATGTAAAATTTTTAAGTATTTTTGAAAATTAAAACGTTAAAAATTAAATTTATTAAAAGTTGCAGGTTTTCTAATCTTCTTAATCGTAATGGGGGAAAGGAAGAACATCATGATACAAGCACATTTACACTTAATATGCGTATTGTTATATTGGCTTTTATGTACATAAGAAATTTACACTTATTATTTTTGGGAACGTTGCAGCAGCTTCCACTTGCGACAATTTATCATCATGAATCCCTGTTTCAATTGCTGCTACTTATTTATCAAATAAGCCATCGTGACTATAGAATAACTAGACTTGCTATCTGAAGATACTCCTACGTAGAAATCCTAGCTTTCGCAAACCCCTCTATGCGATACGTACATGACTTAATCGGCTAATGTTATCTTCATGTACAGCTAAGAACTAATTATTAAACCCAATTTAAAAATATCGAACATGAATGACGCTGGAAGACTCTAATAGAAGCTTTGGACTCAACTTTACATTCATTATGGACACACTTGATTAAATAAACTGGGCCAACAACTAGAAGTGCTTTCGAACTTTGACGCTAATATATATTGTCAAAGGTAACAGTAATGCGCTTTATATCAAAGAATTTTCCAAGACTTCACCAAAAAGAAGCAACAAACAGATCATTTGACTTTGGAATTGGGGACCTAGCTGTGCTTGATACATTCCCTGTCGCTTCAATAATGGCTTCTACAAGCTATGTATCTTACTTCGGTAAAATTACCCATAACTAACCCAAAATTGGAATCAAAATCAATAAAAAATTCAAGGAAATTGGTTGGGACGAGGAAATCATCTTGGTAATCGTGTTTCATCACTTTATTCCGTCCTCTTTCCGAGATCCGTTTCTACATATCTCACTTCATTCCTCTTTATTACAAAAAATAGGTTGGTGGTACCAGGTGCGTAGATAGTAAGAATAATGACAGCAAAATCGGCTTTTCAAGTGAAGGCAAAACGACGACAATTTAAGTTTCATGATTACATACAAAATAATTCTTATGGCAAATGCACGAAACCAATTTTCCGTTTTCCATTAAGAATTTAAGGTAAGGCTAAAGTATAAAACAAAGTATACCAAATCAGCAATTCTTTTGCTTAACAGTTGAAAACCCGTTACTTAACCGTAAAATACAAAATTCGCTAATAAAGTTTACGATAATTCGCTTGTAATTCGTATTCTCTCTTTTCATACAAGTTTACTTCGGATAATTTTTTTGATTGTATAACATGATGGTCATTATACTACATTTGGAAGCTGTAAAGCTACAAAGTTTGAGCTTAATTGAATTAGTGTCTTAACGTCATGCCATCCTCCTGATAATTCACCTAATGACTGATAATTTTATCATGTCATATTTAGAGTTTAACGATTTCCATCAGTTGAAAACTTCTGGATACTAGCATGTGTATTAAAATATTACACAGTACATTATATTATGTTTCAGATTTTAAATACATCAGCAAAACATTCTAAACTTCCTTTCGTATGGACATCTCTAAGAGCACTCACGTACTTCAAAGGAGACTTACGTTTCTCAGTTGAAAGCCTTATTTGCATTGTATCGTAAATAACTTTCTGGAAAGGAAATCAGAAGCTCTAAATCCCTAATTTAATGAGTATTTTTAATAAGTTAAATTATCGTCGTAAAGTATTATTGCTCTCAGTTTTAAAAATACGGCTTATGATGAAATACCAAATTGTCTTTATCTCACAGCTTTCTAGCTCTTGTAATGTCTGTAATGCAATACTACTACAGTTTCACGTCTTGTTATAATTGCGATGCAAATATGCATTCCTATCAATATTTTACTTGAATTTTAGGTAGTGAATATTGTCTGCTTTTCCTTTTTTACATATTTTATGTACAAAAAACGGGAGAATTTTAACGTTTTCTGGATAATGCGTCTTCAATCAAAAGATAAGCTTGAGCCATGGTAAGTACTCTCGTGTTCAGGCATCGGTATTGTATTGCCTAACAGAAAATAAAAGAGTAAAATGCCGTTCAAACTGATAATCCAATTATTGAGTACAGGGTGAATATGTTTTTACTTCAGCAATGTTGATTGTCATTGGTAGCTTTTATGCAAGATTTAAGCAATCTTACTTAATTTATGTTGTTAGATTTTAAAGCTTGTATTAGAAAAGTCCCATGTTGAATAGTGTTATTACCAAGAAGTCATGTAGCACTAGTTACAAAAATTGCCGAATATACACAATTATTAAAAATACGCTGTAATTTTTATTGAAGCATTCAAAATAGTTTAAAATTTTGTACATGATGTATGCCAATTTCCGGGAAACTGAATAGAAAATTTGTAAAGACTTAATCTTGCCGTTTATTTAGGTTGGCACGTGGAAGGAAATAAATTGAACCTTTTTTTTAAAAAAAAAGGTTAACATTAGTTTAAATCCCTAATTTCATATAAAACTTGAGAATTGGAACTGCGTAATTGAATTGTAGTGCTTACAAAACCATGTAAACTCTGAAACATTGTTCAAATATTATATACTTTATTTATTTACTATTGGATTCTGTAATATTCGCTGTTTGCAGGTTCTGAAGTAGAATATTGAAGCTTTTAAGCACATAACATTACTTTTGCTATGAATTCAAACTTGTAGTGAAAAAGTTTTAACAGCTATTAAACTAAATTGACAGCGATTACATTTATAAAGAGTATAAAAACAAGATAGCCGGATTTTCCCAACGCGATGTTAACAAAGATTTAATACAAAAATGATTGTAATACTAAGAAAAATGCCATACTTTTGGTCAACATATTTATTTTTAACTTAGGTATTTAATAGTTGCCGGTATTTTATGTGTAGGTAGCTAGATACAATAGTAGTTAATGCCCTGAAAACCAAAATTAATAAACTTCAAACGTTGCATGAAATGTTCGTGTGTACTTTATCATAAAAAAGATTACCCCTCAAATGCGTGTACAAAAATGAGCTCTTTGTTTACCCAAAACCAAATAAATCGGATTGAATCTGGCAGAAAAAAACTATGTTGTCCATTTAATGAAAAAAGTATGCAACATGCTCTCAAATGCTATTTGGGGCTAACTACCTAAATTCGATCGTAATTTGGATGTCACTGGAGCTAAACTAACATTCGTGCATTAAAATGTTTACGATTTGAACTACTTTACAATTTTCAACGAAAGCCACCCCTTATTACTGAATCATTTGAAATAATTTCAATTATATTCAATAACCTTTAAGAATCATTCACCTTTTAGTTGTTTATTAGGCATATACGGTTGTGGTTACTGCTCACTACTTGCTAAGTTGTCTAATCAAAACGCACATTTGATTTCTACTTTTGCTGGCTTTAGTAGACATGTCAGTAAAACAAATTTCAACTCAAACTTTATTTCCCTAACTAAAATATTAAATATGGATAGTGATGTACCAAGAGTTAATATAAAGCAACCCTCCTCATATTTAAACCACCCAAAACAACAAACACACGGAGTAACACCTTGTATATTATTTGTTTTGAGGAAATTACAGAAAATTGTAAGACCCCCATTTCTCTTAGTTTCAACAGCCAATCCACGGACACCTGTCGTATTCCAAACAAATCCAAACATTTCAAACAAAAATGTTCTCTTCTTCCGGCATTTGATGAAGTCAATTCTTCTGCTTACTATAATATCCACATTTGGACGCCTTAGCTGGATATATCTTTCTCAAAAAATAACAGTTTCCACAACACCAAATTTTGCAGAGCAAATATGCATTAACCTAGTTGCATTTTGTTTGTCGGGGATTGGCCTAACTTTGTTTGAAGCACTTAACCGCTACACATCAGAGGCAGTTAATGCCTTATCTCAACGATTTCAAGTGATACCTGAGCACCACGACTTTAATCTGAAGAAAACTAACTTTTTAGAGTTCTGTATACTTCAGTTCACCTTCTCGTTTTTCGCGTTTCCACTAATTGTTATAATTGCACCATTTGCAATTGACTATGACCCGTTACAGCTCTTCCTCCGCGCATTTATATTTCCCAATGGTTTAGTACCACTCTCGGGGAAAATACTTGTGTCATTATGTTACGGGCTCATTACGTTTTACTTCTCACTGATGTCACTGATATACTTCTTAGTTGCCATAATGTTCATGGAAGGAGTTGTGCAGTATTCTTGTCGTCTATGTTCGTGGTCCAGAAAAGTGACAATGTCACATTTACAATCAAAGTTTAAAATGTTTAGAATTATGCAAATGCTATTTACAGCTGGAAACCAGTACGGAGAAGATTCATTATTAGTGATTGTAATTTTCGCAGTGTTGCTTGCAAGCGCGTGTAGCTACATAACCATTAGAATGTACAATCAGTTACCCCTCCCTGCTTATCTAGCACATCCGGTCATTGTAGTGGTTTGTTTAGTGCAAAATTTCCTTTTGATACAATTAGGAGAGATTCCGCTTCAAAATGGAGTCAAGTTTCGTATGCAATGTAAAAGAAATCTTGGTTGGAATAATAAGCTGGAACTCCGACAGTTAAGGTCATGTCCTCTTATTGGATTTAATTTGGGTCCATTGCGAAATGTGAGGAAGTATACAGCTCTTCTGATTGTGCAGTGTTGTATGGACTACACTATCAATATGCTTTTATTGTAGTTTAGAAAAGTGTTTAATAAATGTATAGTGCTCATTGTATATTTAATAACAATTATCTTAAATTAAAGTTATATTAGGCATTATTTAAATAGCAAATGCATTAGGAATCAGTACTGTTCTGTTTATGTATGTTTTTATCGGTAAATAATTATAGTTTTCAGGTATAAATTTTAAGGCATCTCCAAACAAAGCATTGTACCGTAGAACTAGTGTTATTTTGCTAATCTAGGACACAGTTTGAGTATTTATAAGATAGTTTGTTTTAATTTTAAAAAATTGGTAGATAAAATGCAGTAGTTATTATATACTAGATTTTAAATTATACTCAACTTAAAGTCTTACAATTTATATTTTCCTTCTTACTTAATTAATAATTGTTATCTTTATGAAGGTTTTATGCTAAACTAAATAATGCCTACAAGAAAATAAATTACGACCAAATACATTTGTGAAAATATGATAATTCGCTGCAAAGTATCCGTTAATTTTTTTTGAATTATTTCCATTTTAAAGATAATAAGGGAGTTAAAAACTGTACAAACGCTGTAATTTCTTTTAGTTAAGGTTAAATTGATAAGAATAAATTTGAAAGTATTTTTTTTATTCTGGTGTTATCACATACTTTTATGTATACGGCATATAAATAGTAGGGAAATCCTTTGACGGAAAACGTATTGTTTTTAAAGGCAATATAGGTTAATATCAAGAGTAATGACGGCGTCACAAAGTTGAATTTCATAATAAGTAAAATTACATTTTGTGGTGAGCTTAAGGAATTGTCGTATATTTTCCGTCAGCAGTGGATAAAAACATTTGTAGGTATGTGGGTTGTGGATTCAGCTTTACATAAAATGCAGGCAGATACAATCATAAAATATGATTACCCACGCTGAATACGAATTCGACGTGCACAAGCATTGTCGTTGGAAGTAACGCACAAGAGTCTTCTTACTTTCAATGCATTTTAACCATATCCTCATTTTTTGTTTAAAATGGCACATTTGTGTACACCCCATATGATTCCACCAAGTAAACTAGGCTTTCCTCACCTCATTTAGGATTGTTTAGAGCTCTTGTGCTATATTAAAGATCACTCGAGCAGGGACATAGTATCACAACCATACAAAATTTAATGCCCTAATGTATTTCCGGTTTGTTTAGAACTAACTACTTAACAAATAAGTTTATGTCTCCTTATTGAAGTTAACAAAACACCATTCAAAAATGCAAGACAACATTCTCTTTGCCGGAAGAAGATGAGTAGATTATACTAGAGTAATATTAATTTTTAGATACAGCCTAAAATCATTAATGAAACATTATTTCTAACTAGTTGACATTTATTGCGCTGGACATGTTTACACAGAAAAAGAAGCCTTAGACCCAATCTTGCATTGGTTGTAGATGTAGACATATTCGATTGTAGGACCTAAGCCCACATTAAAAGGATAACCTTCTACGGTGGGCTTACCGATTTTGACGCAAATACATATTGCCAAAGGAAGTACAACGCTTTACATCAAAGAATTTTCCTACATTTCTTCATGAAATATGTCATTTCGTTAAGTACGGCAATAAAATATATACTTTAAGGCTTATATAGTAAGCAATAGTAGTAAATTTCCTGCTCTTGCTCCTAGAAGATGGTGTGACAATTTCTGCTCTCAGGAATCAGTTCTACAAAAATACCAGATGCATTTGACCTGACTACCTAAGTCCATAATATAATGCATAAAAAAATTCGAATTTGACGTGAGCACATAATTTCTGTCGTCGTTGGAAACAACAATTTTGTAAAAGGATTTCCCCTTTTTTAAACTTAAAATGCATTTTAGCCACATCCTCCTTTCTTTTTTAAAATGGTACATAAGTGTGCATTAAGCAAACTACATTTCATTTGATTTTTAAACTTTGTTCAGACACATAACAAAATGGGATTCTTCGGTAAAGTTCGACCAAATCCCAACATAACTGAAACTTTTCTCACTTCATTCTGTCAACTTCTGGACCTCCAAGATGATGGAAAAGATTGCTCGCGTAGTGATCCAGATAACTGTGTACAATATCTTCGACCCGGAGCATACTTTACAGGCGAAAGTATTCACGATTATCAATCAAGGGCTCTCATAAATTATTACTTCATGTGGATATTGGTCGTAATAACATCCTTTTTTGGAATCATCAGCAACATTTTAATCATTCAAGTCCTTCGCCGAAAAGAAACAACAAATAGATCGTTTAATTTTCTGATTGCTGTTCTCGCTGGGTTTGATATATTCTGTTGTGTGACCTCGATTATGGCTTCTACAAGTCATGCATTTTATTTCGGTAAAGCTAATTCTCAATTCTCCTAAAAGACATCTTTCTTATAGTTTTGACGAAATTTTATTAAATTTCTAGGAAACTGGATGGGGAGGGGTAAATGGCCATTATATTGGTGCTTTATATCACTCTATTCTATGCTCTTTGCGAGATCCGTTTCTACATACATCACCGTCCTTGTAACACTTGAGAGGTTTTTAATGGTCACCTTCCCAGTACGAGCAAATGGATGGTTTTCCCCAGTAAAGACAAAAGTTTGGAGCAGTATTGCCTTTTTATTTGCGGTTTTGATAAACTATCCACGTGTGGCAAGCTGGAATCTAGTGGAGAATAACTGGAAAGATGTGCCAAGCATGGAGAAACTTGATTACATATTTCGACCAAATAATCAAGGAAAATTTTGGTACCACACGATGTATGGATTGCATAATTCGATTGACTTGTGGCTGCCTTTACCAACCTTGATAATTTTTAATCTTCTTTCATTTTGGAAGGTATCAAATCACTAGAAAATTTTCTATATTTTACTATTAGGATTTATAAATCTAAAATTTGGAATCTAAATCTTTCTTTGGTTTTCTTAGGTCCATCAACTATCAAAGCGTCGTAAAGAAATGAACATAAACCAAAAACGGAATATTTGTGCGGTCAGAATGTTTCTTCCTGTTGTAGTTGTGTATTTCGTCACAAATATTGAGCCAATGATTATGTTATTTATTATGGTTACCTATCATGTAGCATACAGAGAGCTCTACATGCTCATGTATTTGTCCGTATCTATCAACTCCCTGGTGAACTTGCCAATTTACTACTTTA
Organism: Willowsia nigromaculata; assembly: GCA_034700605.1. NCBI lineage: Eukaryota > Metazoa > Arthropoda > Collembola > Entomobryomorpha > Entomobryidae > Willowsia > Willowsia nigromaculata. The sequence goes on along the minus strand of JAQIXX010000365.1, from coordinate 37,058 downwards.
GAAACCTTACGTTTAAATCTGAGGCTAGATGTGTTTTAGCGGGATGGAAGAATGCATGCAGTTTGTGCCGAAAAGTAAAAAATGATAATTTCAGGGGCGCAAACAGCGACAAAACTGACAGTGAGTTTGGCTTATCAAGTGAAAAGCACTAAGCACTAATTCAGCTGAATGTTAATTTATGTGGATAAGCATTAACATGCTAAAAGGTAAAATCACTTATTTGCCAATTTGGTTAGCGTTTTTTATCCAGCAATACCTTCACTCTTCTACATACATAATTGAGCACTTCAATGAATGGCTTATGCATTGAACATTTTATTTAAGCCAATTTTAATTTGATGGGGTATAAACTCAAGAAATATTTTATGTTAGCTTTATGAAGCACGGGTCATTAATATTAATAAGTCAATACAAAATTTCTAATATACAATACTTTTGTAAACTTGTTTATTGAAGCTTTCACATTCAGAAATACTTTCACTTAAAATAAACACTCATCTCAAGCAAGCAATCATCCATACGCTCTAAAACTTACCTGCGGCGATTTACACAAAAACTGATAAACTATAAATACTATCAAAGTAAACAATTTAAGGCTAACCTCAATTTTTGCATCTGTATTCATCTATTGATTATTCAGGTATTAGGAGAATAACACACTGTGTTTTATAACTCAATATGCAATTACGTATAGGATAAAGGTTTCCGTTAAGCAAAACAAGCAATTAGTCCAAACCGCGAGATAAAGATGACTTTATTTGCATAATGTTACTTACTCCTAAATATCAAGCCAGAAAAGCAACTAATTACATTAAAACTTATGGGTCATTTAAAGCTCTGTAAGCAAGTTTTAACTAAAATAACAAATGCGTTTTGCAACATTACAATACGTCAATTTTGCTTCGAAATTGGGTTCCCAATTAAAGATAAAAGGCGCTATTTAAAAAATATTCATACAGTTCTGGCGATTTTTTATAGATAAAGTTGAAGCATTATCTAAAAATCATAACAATCAACAATAATGAAACCCAAATTTTTTATTAATTCTCGTCGACATTAAGTTTTTCATAAAAGATAATTTGTTTTTTCTAAATTCAGTTCAGCATTCATAAACAAGTTTCGGCAATTGTAAATCAAGTAATTGTGCATGGTAAAATCATATTCTGCAAGCGTACGCTTCTTTCAGTCAACTAAGAATTGAGTTTGAAAACTCAACCCCCTAAAAATGTTTTACGATTACTTCCAACAAATTCATAAATCTTCAAAATCACTTTCTCCCGGTGCCTTACGTGTTTTTAGGAAATTTCAAAACAACTGGGCGCTTCCCTTCTATATTCTGGATGATATTCGAAATTCTGTAACAGCAACTAAAAATCCTACATATCAAACCAACAAAGTGACGAATTCCACAAGAAATCTGTCCGTCTACCCTTTATTATTCCTTGTAATTATTGCCATTGGAAAATTTCTGTGGTTATTTAGTGTGAAAAACAGTCCAAACAAGCCATCAAATATAAAGGAACAAATATGCGTGCATGTGTTCGGCATATGCTTAGTAGCTATTGGGTTTACACTACATGCGACAGTTCACAAGTTTCACTCTAATTATTTTGCTACTTGATCACCGTCTAAAAACAGTACCCGTTGACATCTCAGTAATCACAAGACCACTAACTATTGGAGATATTTCAATATACGGATTTGTACTGTCCTTTTTATGCTTTCCAAGTGTTCTAGCACTCATGACATTTGTAGTGAGTTATGACCCAGTTCATTTAATAATTCGCATTTTAAATATATCGACACCCAATTCTAAATTTTTTCTACTATGGACAATTCTAGCAGCAATTTTGTACTTCGTTTTGGCCTTTTATTTCTCAGTTGAATCTCTAATTTATATCCTATTGTTTGTGGTATACAGTGAAGGTAACAAGGAGCTCTCTGAATCCCTGAATGAATGGATATTTTTTAGAAGGTCTGATTACCGAAAGAAGCTTTTAAGATTCAGAGTTCTACAAATACTTTTAATCATGACCAACCAAATATATAGTTCCTCGCTTCTGGCTCTTGTCATATTTGGAATTTTGATGGCTAGTGCTTCAACTTTTGTAATAGTCACAATGCACAATCGTATTCCTGTTTATGCAACATTGGTATTTCTGGTGATTATTACTGTGTGTTTTGTCCTTAATTTTTATATAATGTATCTGACTGATGGTCCACATAAGAATGGGAAAAGGTTCAGGATAATTTGGATGACGCGTCTTCAATTTAGAGACAGACTGGAAAAGAGGCAGATTATTTCGTGTCCAAACATCGGTTACAGTATTGGACCGATGAAAAACGTGGGAAAATTTACTGCTCTTCTTATTGTTAATAGAATTATTGAATATACGGTGAATATGTTGTTGCTTAAGTAATTTTGAGTATCGGTGGAGCTTTATATTGTAAGACCGCATAATCCTGAAAATTGCCAGAAGCTTTATACCCTTCATAACAAAAAAGTGTGGACCATATTGTATTACATTGTAATAAAACAACATGTAAAATTTACGGACCAATTTACAAAAATTAAAACTTTCGCATGAGAAAAAATTTATAAATATTAAATATCAAAATTTATAAACACCAAAAAAATGACATTCTTTTGAATTGACAATTTAGTCTAAACCTAGTGTAATTTTAAATTAGCATAAAATTGGCATGAATTTTAGTTAAACGTTTACAAGCAACCAATGACTCCTGACTTCACCCAGTCCATACTTGAACAATTTTTACCATTAAAATAATAATATTGTTTAAGGTAATTGCTACAGTTTTGGCGTAAATTCTAAATGTTAATTTCTATGTTTTAACAGTACAAAATGTTTTTTTCTCATTCTGTGCCATTGTTACTACTCGTAGTCAACATAAAGTTGAAACCAAAATGATCATAGTATTTAATTTTTATTAAATGTTAATATAAACATTCGTTATGAATAAAGAAAATTTACCTCTGAATCAACAATTAATTATAATTCTTTATTGAACTGCTGTTTTTGTTTGTTACTTTGTTATTCATTTTTAACTGATTGATCGGTTGAGCCATATTTTTTAATATTTTAATATATGTGCAATTTCAGAAAGGAAACAGCTTAGAAACGATCTAAAGCAAAATGGAAAATGAATTACTCCGGAAGGAAGCAAAACATCAATAGATATGTAATTGAAAGTAATTGCTTTAAAACGTTTTCACGTGATACTTTGTAGTTGTTTGATATACCGTTCACAAAGAAATTTACAATTTAAAAACTGTACGTTAAGCTCGTTCATTAAAATGTTTACGAGTTCAAGCTCGTTTAAAATTTTCCACAAAAACTGCCCTCCAATAGGAAAACTTCAGCATTACTTCAATTTTAAACTATACAAAACTATAATGTTATTACAATTAGCCGCCTTTATGCTATGAATGTGCTTACTTCTAAGTTTCTCTACTCACAACTTACATTGGAACTGTAGCTCTGCTGACAGCAAGTCTTGAAACGATATTTTTAGTTGTAATGCCAGTATATTTGTATATACTGAGATTTACACATATACTAAATATGGGAAAGTTTGCAATGAAAATTTACGTGAAACATCTCACTTCCTATTTAAAACACTCAAAACAACATACACATGGTGTGACACCCTGTACGCTATATATTCTTAGTAAATTACAAAACATTGGAAGCCACCCATTTCTGTTAATTACAACAGCCAATTCGCACACATCTGTCAAATTTCAAAAAAATTTAAACATTTCAAACACAAAAGCTACCATTTTATGACATTTGATGAAGGCAATTCTGGTGTTAACAATAATTTCCACATTTGGGTGCCTTCTCTGGATATACAGTTCTCGGAGAACTAAAAATTCAACAGCACCAAATTTTGCAGAGAAAATGTGCATAAACCTTGTAGCATTTTGTATGTCAAGCATCGGACTAATTTTGTTTGAAACGCTTCACCAAAACTCTCCAGAAGCCGTAGACGCATTGACTCAACGTTTTCAAATGGTACCTGAACACCATCAATTTAACCTAAAGGAAATTAACTTCATGGAAATCTGTATACTTGAACTTGCCTTTTCATTTTTGGCATTCCCAATAATCGTTATAATCGCTCCATTTGCCATTGACTATGACCCATTACAGCTGCTGATCAGAAAATTTATATTTCCCAAAGATTTAATTCCATTTTCTTGCAAACTGTCAGTGTCTTTATGTTATGGGCTTACTACTTTTTACTTCGCAGTGAATTCACTGACATATTTTCTAATTATCATAATGTTCATGGAAGGAGTTCTTCAGTATTCTTATCGTTTAGGATTATGGTCTAAGAAACCTACCGTGTCACATTTGCGTACAAAGTTTAAAATGTTCAGAATTTTGCATATGCTTTTTAAAGCTGGAAACGAATATACTGGAGATTCGTTGATGGCGATTGTAATTTTTGCAGTGTTGCTTGCAAGCGCTTGTACCTACGTTACAATTAGAATGTATAATCAGCTACCTCTTCTTGCTTATCTAGCACATCCGGTAGTAGTAGTTATTTGTCTGGTGAAAAATTTTCTTCTGATTCAACTCGGAGAGATTCCGCTTCAAAACGGAGAAAAGTTTCGTACGCGATGTAAAGGAATCATTTGTTGGACCAATAAGCTAGAAATTCGACAGCTTAGATCATGTCCTCTTATTGGATATAATATGGGACCATTACGAAATGTCAGGAAATATACTGGTCTTCTTATTGTGGACCAGTGTATGGATTGCACTATCAATATGCTTTTATTGTAGTTTGCGTTGCACATTTTTAAAAAAATACAATTTTTAAAGAAAATAAAAAATGGTTTGACGCAAACTTGTAAACTGAATATTTTATTCCTTAGTACTTAACCAATAAAACATCAATCTGTCTATCAATAAAATGCATTTTAAAATTTACAGAAGTTAATATTTCGATAAATGATGTAACTCCGAAGTTAACTTTTGCTGGCGCATGTGACCTTACATACATTTTTGTTTCATAACCTATTCTTTGTATACTCTTTTATTGAATGCAGGCATGGATAAAACCCGCGGGTATTGAGATAGAAACCCGTACCCGCGGGTTTTATGGGTTTTAACGGGTTTTAATGGGTAGTGGGTTTTAATGGGTCTATGCATACCTATATATAGGGTGTACATTTGGCGGGCTTTCTATGGCTCCATATGAGTGCATGTTATTTTGAATAAAGCCCAAATACCCAGCACAATCGTCAGCCGGGTAACCCAATACAACCCGGGTTTTAATGGGTCTGCCCACTTGCTTTAAAACCCAGCGTCCATGCCTGGTCAAACCTGTTATGACTTGCCTTTCTATCTCTAATGTCAAATGAGCAATTATAATGAGCCCCTCGAAAATGTATACAATTTTGCAAACAATAATGATTCATCATACTATTTCCTTCCACGCACATTGTTCATCATTATTGCTTTCTCAGCATACATAATAAGATGTGTGGGTAGAATCCATATCCTTTCGCAACCAACTTTTGAAACAAGTAAACAAACCGACTTTCAACATTAAAATATTTTTCAACCCTCCACGTAATATCCCGACCCTACAATATTTCAACTGGGTAGCTAACATCACGCCACCTCTTTCATTTTACATGCCATCTCACAACAACACCATCGTCATCATCGTCCTGTTTACTTTAAAACATGGCTTAATTCTATTCTCATAATGCATACAACTTCATATTGCAAAATAAAGCATGTACACTTTTTTTTAATGTGCAAAAAAGTTTGCAAGAGAGCCCCTACAAGAAAAACCGCTGACGTAGTCACTTCTTCTTTTCTATTTACGTTTTTCATCATCAACATCATCATCACCGCTTGTTATTCAGCCACTTCTCAGTATTTTCATCGAGCATTGCGAATTGTGCGAAAGAAATAAAAAGGAACGAGAAACTGAATTCAATTTCATATCATTACTCATGCCAACAGGATGCCCTGCGAGAGCTTCTCTCTCTCTCATTTTTCAATGGCAGGGCCAAAAATGTTGCTCAACCACCTCATTCCACACATACAAACGATAAGAGAAATGAAAAGCAAAAAAATTTAACCACCTATCCATAACACAACAACCTACAACAAATAATACCTACTTGAATGAAAGATATAAAAGGCACGAGGCAATTTCTATGGCACCATGTGGCAAATAGAAAAACAAAAAGGAAACAAAAAAATGCTCATTTTTTATGAATATGTTTTTGCAGATGAATGAATGGGAAAAGAATTCTCGTGTGTGTGGCATGCGGGGGGACTGGGTACAATGTGCAATCCAAAAATAAATGGCTCCCTTCCTCTGAGCAATATAATTCCATATTTTCCATCACGCAAGAGTTTTCTACAAGGTTCACGTCATTTAACGTGACGTGTCTTCTCCATTTATCATCATTCATCATTTATGAACAAATTATGATACGGATTCTGTGTGTGCTTTCGCCAGTCATTTTTTTTCCTGGAGTAAACAATAAGCAGTGATGCAGTGATGATCAAGTGATAAGATTAGATAGTCAACATCACACGAGCATAATATAATTGATTATCATTTATTCCATCAAATACTATGTACACTAGCTTCAGTGCTAAGGAGATTGATGACATGTCTCTGAACCAATTTTTCAACTAGAATAATATTTCGGATGGAGAAAAAAAAATAGAATGAAAAGTCGGAAAAGAATTCCAAGAAGTTATTGTCATAAAGCAACACAAACTACCTATTGTATTCACACCATTTTTACCTTCTCAAAGAAAAATACCATTTTATGCTCCGATTTACTTGAACAACATGACATGATTTTCCCATTCTCCTTGTAGTAAAAATCTCCCCTAATGTGGAGCCTCGTATAAAACCCGAGGAGAGAAAAAAAATGATGCAATGCCAATCGTAAAACTAACTATTCATAAAAGCTGCTTTACCTATTTTTGTATGGCTTTTTGTGCAAGTAGGTACCTACCTACATACTTTACAACTTTATTGTTTGCAAAGCTCAATCCTTTTTTTTTTTACTACAAGACACACACCACACCACTCATCATGATGACACTATTTTACTACTAGCACAGAGGAATAACACGTTGAGATTGCGCATATAATTTTTACTACAAGTTTGTTTACTAGTCTTTCATATAGGTTGATAGTACATTTTATATATCTGATATGAAAAATGTGATGATACTTATCACAACATAAAGGATATCCACTACATGTATCAATCTTTTTCTCAGAATCTCATTTTCTTGTTTTTCCTTTTCTTTTGTTTTTTACATGAGTTCTCGCTTGTCTCTATTCCAACCTTGGTTGAATTGCTTGCACAAAAACTATTACCTGTAATAAATGAGCTATATATATTTGAACAATTAGAAATTTTCGGGAATTGGCATGCGAAAAAAGTGACAAATTAATTCTACAAAATCCACTTACAACGGATTGGAAAGCATTTCCAAAATGTTATGCCAAGTTATGTGTATACAAATGATGATATTCATATGAACAAAGAGTGTGCTCCCCAATTGGCAGAATTTATTATAGCTTTATTTGCTATTTAATCTCTATCTTTACATTGAATGCTTACTCACGCTATGTTATAGCGTGGGTCATGTATCTACCATGCGAAAACAAAAACATCGTCTGGCAGAATAGGTAACCTTGAGATTTGAGAACTCTGCACGGAAACCAAGTAAACATACAAGCCATCATCATCATCATCATCACTTCGCGTTTTCGCATCACATGCATAGGTACATATTACAGCGTTTTCATGCTTATAACGACTTATAGTTATAAACCTCAATCAACAATAGTCATCATGAGAGTAGCATGCGATGCAAAACACAACCTCCTAAATAATCCAATATTATTGGCTCTTCCATCAACCCACTATTTTATATAATGAGTAGGTATACATATAATAGCAATGTATGTATGTGTGTGCAAAAAAAACAATTTGCAAAAAAATTGTTGACCAAGCTTTGCCAACATCTTTGGAGAAGATCGCTCATTGAAAACAACAAAGACTCAGTCACCCTTGTACAAGTTACATAACAACAACATCAACAATTAATACAGCATTTTTGTTTGGGTCTTCTCTTTCCATCATGATTCATGCGGTGGTGATGACGATGATGGAAAAAAACGTTAGGTTTTCGCTATTACGATAAAATCATTGTATAAGCTTTTATGTAAGTATTGCTTGTAATGGGATATAGGTAATATCATTAAAGTGATGATGATGAGAGCTCTCTGGACAAAAATATTCCAGCACCACTTATGCCATCAACTCCAGTTATGTTTTTAGGAGGGAAAATGAACAGAGAGGATTTTTTTTATGATGTGTTATTAAACAAAAATTAGAGATCGCATCCCACCACCACACATTTTTCGTTTCTGCTTTCAGCAGTGTCCAGCCTCATGTCAGTTATTTTTCAAATGTGACGAGAAAAACACCCGCAGGGAGAATTATGGTTGATGATGGCTGGTGTGGTGTTCAAAACAGAGCAAAACGCAATTGTAGAATAATATGGCGTGATGAAGATGGGTTGTTAGGGACACGCATCTCATCTAATATATTCTTGTTTGTATACCTAATTTAAATGTAATTGTATCATTCGATGATTATAATGATTGGAGGGGTGAGAAGAATGAAAAAAAAAATTATTGACGTATCTTTGAGCATATCAAAAAAAAGATGATAAGAAAAAGCGTAATCGCGCTTTCTTGCCTTTTTTCACTTGAAAATTGCATCATGCTTTTTATGTACCTCTACTACCGAGTAATCAGATTGATTTTAGTGTGGATTTGGTGTATAGATTTTCTTTGGGTTTCCTCTGGGGTCATATATACAGTCATGCTATGTTGAGCAAACATTTTTGCACAAAAGTCTGCACAGTGATGGAATACTACGGAATCATTGTTCGGAAAGATGGCGATATTTTTAGAACGACAAGTTATTTTAAAGTAAACAGCGTATATGGATGGGTGCTATGGGAGTGCCAAGCATGAATGAAGCATTCGGTCTGTAATTTTTTGCGAAAAGAGGTACGTTTTTTGTTGCAGTACGTTTTTGTAAGCTACATACCTAACAAAATGTTTAGTTGCCTTGAACCCTGCATTTCGTAGGAATGACCTTGTTGAGATCCTCATCTCATTTGCGAATCCCACACATTGGAGGTTTTTTTGTGTGAATATAATTCATCAGTGGACGAAGGGATTAATAAACGATAAGAGAGAGAAAGCATGGTTGAAAAAATTGATTAGTACAAAATTTTTATTTAAGTTTTGTCCCATTCACTGACTGAATGCTAAAAGTATGTACAAATATAGATGAAAAATTATGGGCATTTCCAGTTTGTACCCAATTTTCATATATGCTCTTGTTTATCTCGTCATTAAATATTCTGTTTGTCAACATAACCGTAAAAAAGTGAAGCGCAAAAGGTTACGTATTTTATTTGCAGAGACGGTTTTTTGTCAATGAATCATGAAACCGGGGCACATATTTTCATACGCTTACATAGTGTATTCTACGAAAATATTTATTAATTCATATGAAGATTAAATTTTGCCACAATAGTTAATTGTCTACCGTCTTGTTTACCAACGTGCTTAAAAGATGAAGTGGCATTTTTTTGTCTAAATAAGATGCATGTTTTCATTGGAAAGCTGTGCTGTCCTTCCCCTCATCACGTGCTGAAGTGACTATTGACCTATGGATAACACCGCCGACCGTGCTATTTCATAGTTGAAATTAATTGCTTGGAAATAAAAGAGCATAATTTTTTTTCCAAAGATAAGCCAAAAGACATGATGAGATTGTGTGGCGACTACTGCAAGAGAAGAAGCATCATCAAGCCATGCCAAACCAAAAGCCACGAGTTGCCTCACCCTCGCAATTTTTTAGCGGAGTGTGTGGGATCGCAAAAAAGCTGAGATAAGATGACGCAAACTGAAGCAACTTTTTCAATTCATTCATTTTTTCAAGAGTTCATTCTTTTCACGCTCTCCAGCGAAATGAATGACCTGTGAATAAGTTTCTCTGTGAAAAACTTTTTGTGAATCCGCGCAAGTCATTCACAACTTATCAGTGATGTTGCTTCACTGATGACATATGCAGTTTAAATTGCAATTTTTCATAAGCGCATTTCTCACAAAAGCTTTTGATGTCATGAAATAGTAAGATGACTGCATATTATTATGATGAAGAAGAGTCGAGACGATGATGAGTGCGAATGTAATCATCTTTAAATTGATTACCACAGCTTGTTAACTAGAGTATGGTTTATGACCTATTGTGAAAATGATGGTGACAATGCACCCTCATTTTTTTGCTAACTGCGCAATAGAATTTTTTTGCCACAATGTCAATCAACTGCTTGTAAAATTTAACGTTGAACGCAGATTACTCATCACATTTAAATATTTATGTGATTGATTGGAAGAGTAAAATTAGCACAGATTTTTTTTGTGCAAAGTGCAAAAGTATGTATGCATGGCAAAGTATTCATAAATGTTTGTCCACGCTTGTAAATAATTTTTGTGTTTTAAGTGTAGCAGCTGGTTATTTTGGCAGAGGAATTAGAATAGAAAATAAAATCATGACATGCAAGTTAAAAATATAGTTATGCTGCACTTCTTCTATCCATTCACCTCCCCATTGTCGTCACTTATTCAATATCCATTCATTCTTTATGAGAGTAGGTACCAAAATGTGTGAAAATGCATCTTGCAAAATTTATTTTTATGGTCATGAACCCCAAGTCATGTGGAATAGCAGCAGCAACTGAAGTTGTTATTGTTTTTGGCAGAAAGATTAAAACTGCTGAGGTTTAAGAGGAAGGAACCTTTGTTGTGATTCTTTGAAGTTGCTGACTTCACGGAAGACAAAAAAAGGGGAACAAGGACAAAACATGATTGGAAGACAAAATTCCATAGAAATCGATCTCTTTTGCTAATGATATGAGTTCCTTGGAAAAAATAATAATCAAGCTGTCACCATCCCCACTTTTCATAATCATTCAACCAAGATCAAGAACATGGAGACAAATCTTTCATTATGAGCGTAAATGCATGTAACATGTCACAAAAAAAGTTACATATATCCCATTCCAAGTAAACACTGACATGACATGATTATATTTCTGTTGAATGAAGAAAAGTAATTTATTTTCTGTTAAAGGGAAAACATCATAAACGCTAATGATAGTGTGTGTGGTGGTAACTCCTCCAGATAATAAATGATCACGGAGCCCTCTCATGACTCATAATAGTCATATCTCCCAAGTTATAAATATACAAGTCGAATAACGGCTTACACAATACAGAGCTGAGCTTTGTCATAAAAAAAATAATCCGTTCAAGATAAGCTATAAAGACAAAGAACAGTTTTCATTATCTCAGGGACGACAAGAAGGGAAAGAGCGAAACAAAATCGTCTTTTGTGTATGGCTTTATATGGATTTAGTTTGAACTGAAGAAACGAAAATTTTCATCAAGTTGGAATATTAAAGATAAATGTGCAATGTACAAAGGTTAAATCAAGTTTACAAGCAACTCTCACATGTCATGTTTACATTCACTATTTTGGGTACAAGTCAAATAGTAAAATATTATTCATTACGAGAAGAAGAGTTGATTGAAATATGTGGGGGAAGGAAAGGGAACATAAATTTTTGCACAAAAAAAGTACCTACAATGTTCCAAGTGTGATGTTCCTTCTTCTTCTCCATCTGGAATGCGATTAGCATAAAGAACATTAGCACATGGAATGGTAATTTGATGCTAATGAACCTGCAAAATATAATATGCAGTTTGCAAGATCCTTTCCGATGATCGCATTTTTATGCTGATCCAATGAAAAATGTGAGCATTGAGAAAAGCTTATGCTGGGTATACTCATAAAATCCTGCAATTGTTATCGATGAAAATACACGAGGGCTCTTTCTCAGCTTCTGTTTTACTTTGCAATTAGAACGGCTCAGAAAGATGAGGGAAATTTATATACAGCGTATAAAGAGCTACATACAAGTCCATAGTTCACTTCTCAAGAAAAAAAATAAACAGATGCACAACCTGCAAAAGTTTTATGGCTGCATGACGCATGCATGTTAAGAATAGGCTATTTTTTTCTTGGAATAAAAATAAACACGAGTTTGTATGAGATAATAGATAGTATAATAGCTAGTGTAATAGTATAATAGTGGATGGAGCATAGTTTGTGTGGAAATTATGGCTGTACACATAAACCTTTATGGCTTTCACTGCATTTCTTATCGCCTATAACAAAAGTCATGTGAGGAGCACGCTCCTCCTCACACACAGAAAAAGTGAACAAACCCTTTATATCCTCATGTTATTTTCAATGGGGAATAATAATGCATTCTACATTTTCATGAAATGTCAAAGTCATGATGAGAGAATACCCAGTAGCATGTATAATAGCTTGTCATTGATTTTTCCATTTTATTTGCATTAGCTGACCAATAAAACGATAAAATATTGGAAAATGGACGCTGTACAGCCTACACATCACCACTCACCACCACCCCACATTTTTTTGGTCAACTATAGAATTCGACCTTCAATGAACTCAACGATAGGTATCTGGGTATAGCCCAACTGCATAAAACCATATTCATAATCTTCCTGCAAAATAATTCGCACATGCAAAATATAAATCCGTATTTAGCAGAGCGAAAGCCACACACATGTCTTATGTGTTCATCTATAAAAAACCCATGGTTTGATCCCGTGAAGACGAAGAAATCAATATAAAATATGCATATGGGACTAACGACCTTTTAAAAAATATTAAAAGTGAACCATAGCAAACCACGCACTCATCCTAACAAGTACATCAACACCAAAGAAAACAGTATAATAGCTCTTCTTTCTCCCGATTCATAATAATAATAATGGAAGGAGCAAGGAGAAAAACAAGTCAACTTGTCAGTTTCAGGTACATCATCTCAAATTCTGAATATACATTTATATCACTACTACTACTACCCATTACACTGCATCCCGAGAGCATGAAAACAACTTCTCCACCACACGAGAATGTGCAAAAAAGCGCATGAGTAAAAGCAAGAGTAAACACTAGAAACGAGTGGAAAATACTACAATGAACGCGGAGTGAGATTGTGAGATCTCTGTAGAGAGAGTATGATATCAATGTAGTGGAAGGGTTGAGGCTGAAAAAGCTTTTTTTGGTGCAGTTTGTCCTCCCTCTCAGAAGTCAAGGTCTTTGCAGAAAAAAACATACATAACAACAAAGATGAGCTGAAAGAGATGCCCACATGCTTTACTCATAGAGGGCAAATATGTATCATTGCAAAAATTTCTCTTGCAAAACATTCTAGCTTTAAAAAAAACATGGAGAGGAACAGGGAGAGGAGGAGAGTGTTCAATATCCAATCCAAAAATTTTGTAGAGTGAATCACAGTTTGCGTAACATATAAGCTCGTGTTTTGCTATGCAAAATTTATACGAGAGAGCATGAGGTGGAATTCGCGAAAATCACAACAAAAAAGTAAGATCGTATATTTAAGTGTGTGTTCTCAAAAGTCGTCATCATCGTGACGGAGGAGATGATACCAAACAAAATCGATATATAAATTTTTTTATCTTGTTTGTGGAACATATGGTGCGAAAATGAGGATGGCATGAGAAGGAGAAAAATATGTAATAGAGAAAAATTATTCGCATGTTTTTTTTTGCATAGAGAGAGAGTTCATGGAAAAATCATTAGCATAATAAGTAACATGAGAGAATATATATATGTAACCCTTTTTGCTTGTTGGAAATTGCAAAATTAATATTTTTTTTTTCCTTGTCTTCATTTTCTTCATATGGATTATTTTTTTGCAAATAGAAACATATGCACGCATGACATGTGTGAAATGAATGGGGATAAAATGCAATGAAGAGAAAGAGGACGAGTTTATCTTGATAGGTCTCTCCTGTCTGTAGACTAAATTTTTTTAACACGTGGCGCTACTCATACAACCATTCTCAATCAATCGTCATCATTAATTTATTTCGACACAGATGGGAAGAAGCTCACACACAAACACAAGTTGATTATTATTTGTCATGTCTGTGTAATCGTCACAGAATCAAATTGCTGACGTGAAGTATATTTCTGTCTCTACATTTACATATCAACTTGGACAGCAGTGCCGATATAATTTGCCCACGCAATAAATGTCATTCATAATGCATGAAGCTCTGGACACAGCTTTTAGTTTTCTCTCCGCTTTCTCCAGAAAACGGAGAATAAACTTTTGTTCGGAATAATGGGAAAAGTTTTAGGGGCTAGATTCTCCAACTGATTTATGTGGAATGATCAAGTTTCTCTTGAGCCAAGATCGTGTTTGTTTTGAGGTGGTCTAATTATTTGTCCGTAATTGCTTTCTATTGATCTTTGTTTCTCTATGAACTCATATGCCAAGAATTTGCAAAGTGGAATGAGTCCACGTCGCCATAAAAGAACGTACACAATGGCACTAGCGTAAAATGCAAGGATGAATGAAGCCCGACGCCCACCATGTCCATTCCATGGAATAATCAATGCTCGAGAATATATATGCTTTCCACTTTAATGTTATAGACATAAGACGGCTAATAAAATATACATGGAAGTTTCCTTCGGGTATTTCCACTTCCTATAAAAACACGAGCTTATTATGCGGAATGTTTTGTTCGGTAACAGTTCATGTGAGACTACCTACTTTTGTACTCGTTGCCCTTTGGAAATGAATCCCAGCCAATGAGAAGCCGCGCTACCCTTCCCCACCTCCTTACTCTCTCTTTCTAGTAGTAAATCGATCCCTTTTTCGAGGAAAAGCAGAGAGAAAAATGTGAGCTTCTGAAAACCAGGAGAGGAAACCATATCCTACATCACTATACCTTTTGGTGAAAGTAGAGAACGCTGTACGCTTTCGTCGCTTCTTTTGTTGTGAAACGAAACCAGAGGTTTGCAATGACCACCACTTTCACGAAATAATTCCGCAAACCACGGACTCCACGGGAACCTGCCTATACTATTCCCTCAAGTGAAAATTGGATGTGGTGTGTGGTTGCGCATCTCTGTGAGTCAAGTGGAGAAAGTCACCCCACCACTAGAGTACTACTTGTGTCAAGGTCTTTGAGTCGCATGCAAAAAAAACTTGTTTTTGTTGTCGACGCGAATTCTATTTTATGCTGTCGTGGATAAAAGCATGTGTGTACCCAACGAAAACACACGACTCTCTAATAAGTAGTCATATTGGCGATTCAGCAAAATGGAGGAAATAGGAAACCACAAAAAACTCATGCCTTTTGCTGGAATGTTTTTTTATCCCAGGGTTATACAGTCAACTCTGCATTTTGGATATGGCCATGGATGTAACTACTTATATTTCTATTTTTGACAATATTATTACAAATGTGTTCGGTAAGACTATAGTTTTCGCGAGAAGTAGAGAACCGAGATTGGCATTTGTGATAAGAAAATGGAAATGTCAGCGAAATAGTGAGAGGAATTTGAGTTGACATAGTGGAAATGAAATGAGCTAATGATAAAGAGCAAAAATTTAGAGAGAGGGTGTCCGTTTACAGCGTAAACAGAATGAGAAGAAACGCCCAAGCCCCAAACATAATTTATTGAGGGGCGGAAAATAAAAAGTAGAAACTTTTCTATTGCATTTTTTATAATCTGGTATTGATGACACTTAAGAAAATAAGTATTCAGCGAAAATTAACTCTACAAGGAAATTATTGCCTGTTTCACTTGTGAAAATGCTTGTCGCTTTTGCATAAAAGGCTTAATCTGGAGCAAAATTAAAATGATAATTTCTACATTGCATTTAAACTTATAAATATATTGGATACAATGACAAGTGTGAATCATTCATTAATAATTTTTTTTATCTATTCATCCACCAACCGATGCTGAATTCCCTGTAACAAAAATGAATCCAATGCAATGCAAGATGTAAAGCTTTCCGTCTGCATCAAACAGTGTAAAAAAATATTATGTTTGTCTCAAAAAAGTAATAAAGTTTTACAACGCTTGAAGCGTCCGCATAGACATGCTGCATAAGATATTATTTTACAGAGAGAACGCTAAAAAGGATATCTTTGGAGTAGCAGCGTTGTCCACAGAAGACTGTGCAATATTAAGTTGTGCATTTTATCTCGATATTATATTTAAGTTGTGGTGCACATACTCTCATGCAATAAATTCTATATACGGATATTAGTCTATTCCACACAGTCTACTCA
Source organism: Willowsia nigromaculata (assembly GCA_034700605.1). Classification (NCBI taxonomy): domain Eukaryota; kingdom Metazoa; phylum Arthropoda; class Collembola; order Entomobryomorpha; family Entomobryidae; genus Willowsia; species Willowsia nigromaculata. The sequence continues at coordinate 20,729 of JAQIXX010000365.1, read as the reverse complement.
CCCTCGCAATTATAACATGGAGTCCAAGTTGAAAGATTAGTGGTAACAAAGATAATGTATGAAATAGCACATTGATGAGCACGTGACAGTAACATGATCAGTTTTTTTTTCAGTATTAACTTGAAATCAAAACAAATACAGATATCGTATGCAAATACTGAACAGATGACAAAGGCGTTTGATTTGATGACGAAAACTAATCATTAGTTGGAATTCAAATAAAAAAATAAATATTTGATATCCATGGCGTCAGATGAAAACCAATTTAATTGCATATTTAACTGTTTTAATGAAAAATACGTACCTGGAAGTCGATGAGAGCGCAGAGACAGGTGCACTGCACCTGACCGTTGGTGGTCACGTGCGTGCGTTGCAAAATATTTTCTGTTACGGTGAACCTCTCTTCAGATTCCTGTCAAGCTGCACGAAAATATGAGACGCGATGAGTTCGGAGGGAGAAAATAAAGTTGAATAGAAATTGATGGTCCACCAAATAATTACTGTTTAAACTTAAAAGTCAAGTTCCTAATTTAATGATTATTTTTTTCTCTGACTATTCCTTCTCCAAATAGTTCAAAAATTCACACTTTCCAATATAAAATCCCCTCAAAAAATTGTCAATTCGCCCAGCTCTCTTTTTACGTTATGAAACTAACAGTAAATCTTTTAATGGCACTCGCACTATCACTTTCAGCAAGATATTGATTGTTAAATAGCTCATCAGAATAATATCTCATTTTACGAAGAGTTTAACAATATTCCTCATAAAAAACCAAAATAATTCGAAAAAATCACTTAACCTTCAATTTTCCCCTTCAAATTTTCATCTCTCTCACAACTGATCATAGAGGAGACCACCCATAAATCACTGTTTTGTTCTCCTCCTCCAATTAATTCACCTCATCCCTAATTATTTATCTTCTATCAATTATCCTCTCTAACTATTCATAAATAATTAGTAGTACACTTACTCCAGCACAACAAACACGACTTGATATACGAAAAAAAACCCTCTAAAATAATCAATTTTCTTTGTCAAGACAGACAAGGCTATTAACTTTGTGTGTGCTAAATAGTAACAATAAAAATTATTTACTAAATGAAAGAGACACCGCTGCTGTTAGTCTACACACGACGCTGCTGATTATGATGAAATCTCCATATAATCTTTTTTCACAAACTGTTCGCTGCACAATGCAATGTGGACTGGTTGAAAAAAACGCTGAATGAGAGCGCTTTGCACACTCACACCAAAAATATTATGTTTTTGCAGTAATGACGCTGATAAATATTGACTGCTGGTTTCGTTTCATTTATGAAGATCATGTATAGTTGCTCTTGTTAAAATGTTTTAACTGATATCCTGCTCCACATCAGTTTATTTTTTTTTTCAGCGACGACGCTGCTCTCTCTGTGCGCTTCTGCTTTAAGAGTACAAAGTAGAGACTGGTGAATAATTTGAAGATGATGATGTAAAAAATACGCTGGGGTTATCCTACAATAATATTTTTTTTTATCCTGATGATGATTAAGAAAAATGGTTGTAATGTTAAATGAAGATCTCTTCTGGTTCTGGCTACATTCCACTGGTTATCAGTATTCTCTATATCCTGAAATGTTAATGGGGGGCAGAGAAACCAGACGTGTGTGGATTGGATTTGGATGGAGCATCAGTTCATGTTAAAATGTCTTTCCTTTTTATCCAGACAAAAATTATATTGGGAAATTTGTCTACGGCTTTGTTTGTATCGATGAAAATTATTACAATAAAAAAATTGTTTTAACCTGTTCACATACAAAAATTAGTTGTCACAAAACTCCTAATCCAGTTTACAAATATTCATGGGAAATTCCAGATGAATTCCAATTCACAAAAGTAACAACACTTTTCTCACAAAAAATTGAGGAGTTTAGATTTGCTTTCTTGAAGAAAATTTTAAGAAGAGTGTATTTTCCCCGTGTGGAAAAAATGTATTAAAAAACAGGATTGAAACCGTTTTTTAATAAATAAACAGAGAGACCTGTGTGCAAAATTCAACTAGTTGATTTTGAGCATCTCTTGTTGTATTGCTAGTAGCAGGGGAAAAAAAAATATTATGATCTTTGATCTTGTGTGGAATAATATATTGTATAGCATGAGATGAGAATGATGCAAAGTTATTTTCTGCACTGCACTTGAGCTCGCAGAGTAGCACTCTTTTTCTGCAAAAATTGTTTTGTTTGTTGTGCCAGTTGTAATACAAGTAGTATTGGTGGTGGGGATAGTGTAGTATGTAGTAGTAAAATATTTTACATGAAAGGGTTACACGAAATCTTGGTATATGGGTTTATATGAAAAATGTATCTATATTTTATATGAATTCTCTTATATGTGGGGATACTCATTTTATTCTCAAAGTTAACTCTCGGTGGCTGGCTGGCTGGCGCTGGTTTTTTCTTGCAGGAAAAAAAATGAAATGGGTATCCTCTCTATTTGTAGAAGAAGATGGAATAATTTTCAGGATAGTTAAAATGGTATAGCAAATAGAAAAAATTATTTATCATGAGAAGGATATCTCTGTGAATATTATGCTGAGACATGAGAAAAAAAAAGATTATTCAATGGTAAAACCATGTAAAACTAATGCTTAGATAGAGGAGCATAAATGATACTTGTTTTTCAACAAAAAGCTTAACATTTGAGGTATTTGATGAAATAGCTGGGGTAGGATTGTAAGATAGCAGCATGTGCATCGAAAAATATTATGATTTGGTATGGGCTTTTGTCCACATTCCTTGGCATATTGGACTCGACTAGTTTGGAATGAGGAGTCCATTTACATCACATGGAGGAAATATGGAGAAGCACGTTGGTCACATAATGTGTACTTACTCACAGATAGTTTTTGAACTTGTGACTTTGATATGGTGTGAGTATATCATAATGAATATTCTGTGAACCACTCAAAATGTCCATCAATTATGTAGTTTTGTTTTCTCTGAGGATGCAGACTTCATTAAAAAATTATGGCATAGTCTGATGGGAAAAAAGGAAATGTCTGAGGATGCCCCAAAAATCACTTTTTTAAGATGCTAGAATATTTCTTGACCCTTTTATTAATCAGTCTAGACAAATTTTTTAGATGGGAGTATACAAGTTGGTATGTAGGTTTCATTTCTATCGCGACAATCACAAAAAAGCGATAGGAATTATTTTTGAGGTAGAAAAATTGATTGTCTAGTCAATTGGATTTGTACAGGGTATACTTTTTTTGCGTTGTCATCATGATCATGAATGCATATTATTGCATACATAATAGGTAGAGATCCAACTTGTGATGTGCAATGAGCAGAGAGGTATGATGATATAATGTATTTAATGTGTGCAAATAGGATGTAACGCTTAAATGCTCGGGAAATTGCTGATACAACTTGTATGGCCTGAGAAGAGAGAGAGAAAATAGGATGAGGAAAAATAACAGGTTATCTTTACATGTTTGTTGAGCTGTAGTTTTTATACATGTTTTGGATATTGGATTGATGAGGATTTCTTTATAAATACTTTGCCAAAGACAACCGACCATGAGCATGATCTCGGATGAAGATCGAGAAAAGGACGATGATGTGGTAAATACTAAGGTTATTATGTTATACCTATGACGATGGCAGTGAACTGTTATGTTTATATTATTAGCTAGCTGAAGTATGAAGGTTAGGTACTGATGTTACTAGGGATGTCTGTTTCCCGTCCGTCCGTCCGTCACGGGATAGATTTCCATGAAGGACTCAACGTAGAAAGCTGAAACCTGAAACTCAGTTCTAGTAGTTAATTTAATTCTAAATTAATTGCTCATAATTTTATCAATTCATTTGTTATTTTAATTAATTAATTGATGCAATTCGGCTAGCTTTTTCAACTGTTTTTACAATGGCTGGTTTATTTTATCAATCAAAGTCCAACTCAGAGAGAGGATTTACTGATGATGATGAGATGAGTATACCCTCTGCATAATAATAACAGATACGGGAAAATAATATGAGGGAAAATGGCTCCAAGCGTTTTTTAGTATGCTCTCTGGTGGAAAAGAGAGACCGTCATGATTTACATCACTGAGCTCCTGTAAGAGTTGCGAACATTCAAGAATTTTCCCAATGAAACTTGAACAGAGTCGTTTCACGGATAGAAGCAGAAAGTGAAACTCGTGTCTTCAAAAATAGGATGCAAATTTGGTTAGATTAATAAATGATGCAATAATGAACTGGGTTTGTTCTAAATAAATGAGGAGAATGATTTAAATTTTAAAATAGAATCACATGCTTTTAGACGATTTTTTGCAAGTATGACCATTGACCATACTTGAGCATCGTGGTGATGGTCTTGACGAGTTAAATGGGTTTTATTTAAGAAAAGCATCGTAATGGTCATATGAGTTTATTATGTCACACGTGAATCCATGAATGAATGAGAGATTAGATTAATTTGCGATTTGTCAGAGTGATTGCAAAATACTGAGGAAGACATTAAATTTTTATATGCATTTCGTGTGCAGGAGACAGGAAAAAGGCAGAGAGGAAAGTTCATGTGAGGAACTGACGATGTGGTTTTTTGACGCAATTAGACCATAGGTATGTAAAGATAATGTTTCCATGTAACCATAATTTCTTGGAGATCATAATTGATAATACGTGGAAATTGACTTTACAAAGTTGTTTGATAAGCAATTAAGCGATTGACAATGTGCGTTTTCATTCTAAATTTCATTTTGTTTTTTTATTTTGTACACTGTACATACACGAAAGAATAGCTGGTGAATTCAAGACTAACATTTAGATTTTCTCCAGTTTTTTGCACAATCGAATGGAAGACAATTTTTTTCAAAAGAAAATGAAACGAGTATTTGTAAGGATTAAGGGATGACTTTTTAAACCTTTAACTCAAAACCGGAGGAAACTAAAAATGGATTTTGAAATGGGATGTCCTCTACAAAAACTTGTACAATAAACTGGAATGGAGAAAATTTTGGTGTGAGCGATGAACACACTCAGAACTATTCTTTCAGCACTTTAGATATTGAAAAACATACAAAAAGGTACTCATCGCATCATGCACTTCAAAACTCACAAACCATGTATACAACTAGAAACTATGCAAAATTTAAATTAAATCATGAACAAGTTAATTTACAAAAGTAGGTGGAAACTAGATTCACATAAATACTTATTTTCTATAAAAAAGAATTCGGAAGAAAAAAAAACATTCTGAAACATGTTTCCAAAAATGCTAACACTTGTTTTCGCACAACTTGGAATTGACATAGGTAAATAGGAATGTGCTTAGAAATTTTTGATAGAAAATCGAATCCCATTATTTTTTGGTCAACAACTGCTTATTCTACGGATGATTTAAGTTTTTAAAATTCACAGGATTATTGACATGATGGTTTTGTTTTCAGAGTTGAGTTGTGCTGAGCAAGTATTCCGACGCGGTGATATAGACCCCGACAGCTAGTCCGATAACTGAAGCGATGGCTATGTTTCGTTGGAAAATGATACATGTGGCGACACACAAACCGAAGTAGGTCAAATATCGGGTGGTGTTGATTTGAAAGTTTCGTTCGGCTGTAGATCCATCTGAAAATGGAAATAGTTGATTTAATTAATATCAAGGTTTTAATTATGATGCGCAACTAGCAAAAAAATGATTACCTAATAGATAGCCAATAGGACAAAACATTACAAGCAGTTAGTGAGGTAAATTGATTTAAATTTTTGGTCGAAAATTTTGAATGGTGAATTGTTTTGAATAAATAAATAGGTTTTGCGAGCGTTGGTAGTTGAAGTGTTCATGTTTTTAAAAAACTGACCTTTTTATTAATTTCAACTATAGACATGATATCACAAAACAAGATAAATTAAAATACTTAGCTAGCGCACATGTTTTTGTACCTCTCTGGGATATTTTGACAGGAAATAGAATAAATACTTTAAAAAAGGAAACTCATCAATTCTCTTTTGGAATAAATCAAGTACGTGAGCGCGTGTTGCTGAGAATGTGTGCTGATTGATTGACATGGGCATGAAAATCATGGTGGGATCATCAAAGCTCGTCTTTCCGTTCCCCTTCCTTTGTCTCATCAACCTGTGTAGGGGCTTCCTCCCTCTTTTCCCCTTCGTTTGTCTCAACCTTTGTCTCCTCCCCCTGTTTCCCCTCCTCACCATCATCCGTTGAGCCCCCCTCTACTTTCGAATCATTCGCCTTCGATTCCCCTTCATTTCCCTCTTTATATTGAGTTGAATGGAATAGCGAGATACAAAATAGCAAGCAAAAATAATAATAAATGATATAAAAGCTAGCTAGAGAGATAGAGAGAGAGGAATTTAAAAGTTAATGCTCATGGGAAAACTTACCGATGCATAGTTTATCCAAGAGGAAGTAGCCAGGGGCACATTTTTCACACATGTCTGGTCCATCCCCAAAGCAGCCATCACAAGATTTGTCACACTCTACGAACAAAATATTTAACAGTTTCATTAAAAAAGTTACAATTAATTTTCTTCAAAGTTATGTAGTTTCCCCACCTATACAAGTGTATGAGCCTTCGGTGTTCACACAGAATTCATTTTGTTTGCATGGCTCAGCTTCCAAAAGACACTCATTCAAATCAATGCATCCTTTCTCCTCATCAGTTTCCCAGCCTTCTTTGCAAGCTACACAGCCTATGAAACAGAAAAAAATGAAAAAAATAAAAAAGTGAGCAAATTAACTATTTCAAAAAATAATTACAAAAACTAATGTCAACTCACTTTTGGCACCAGCACCAGCGCATCCCCCATGACAAGCTTTGTGGCATGCGGAGCAGAGCAGCTTGTCTTTGTCCTTATAAGCTTCATAATAACTTTGCGCACAACTGTCACATAATCTACCACTGTAGCCAGTATCGCAACTACATTCCCCGTTACCTTTTCTTGTGCCGTTTCCCTGGAATCCAAACAATCAAAATTAGCAAAGAAAAAGTTAAATAAATAAATAAGTCATTTTAAATATTAAGTCACCTTGCACTTTCCATGACCTGAACAGACCGCATCCGGATATCCTAAGCATGGTGAGCACTGTGGCCCATAATGATTCTCTGGACAACAGACCTTCAGATTTTTTATACACAGCCAAGGCATCAATTCTTCTCCAGCGTTTCGATGAGTGTTCCACCACTCTTCGAGAAGATGGTCGTTCTCATTTGCTAACTCGTGACACTGCAATAGTCAATTAAGGTTAATTAACAAACTTGGACATCAATCAATACTTGATCAAACAATCTCTGATTATTTTACCTGATCTTTCCCCTGTGAAATTTCATTACAAAGCCCCTCCTGTATTTCCACTAGTCGAAGTTCGGAATTTTTGTACACCTTCTTATTCTCCTCCTCCCAGGCGGTATCGCCACCTCCATAGTGACCTTTTGCAGTTCTCTCCAGCCCCTGGAATCAGAATGAGAAAAAGCCTTCTAACGTTAATTACTTTCCGTTAATTAAAAGATTTCCATTAAAATGTTCGAAAATACTCACCAAATGGAATGAATTAACTAAACTCCTACATGCTTGACACGGAGCTAACCGTCGACTAGGTTTCGAACCGCTACTACTAGGAAGGGATCCGGGGAGACTAGCATTTGAAAATTTTATACACAACACGAGCAACTGGACAATTAAAATTTTGAATGGGATCGAATCCGCCGGCAGTAATCTCATAATTCCTAATTATCTCAATTTCCAAAATTCTCGTCGCCTAAATAAAAAACTAAATCTGGTAATCAGTAAAACACCTCACTATTCTCCTCACTAATGAATTGTAAACCTAGTTGATGATTCAGCACGAAGAAAACAACGACAATCTTTCACTTTCATAATAATCCATTCAACGGCAAAATAATTTTCAAAAAAATCTCACACAACCATTGTCACAATTAAAAAATAACTCAATATTTTCCCATTTCCCAAAAAATCTACTGAGCAAATCAATTTTTCAGTCCAAATGTCAAAAAATTATAAATTGAGCACTCCAATCCACTCCAGCTCAGCTTTCACTCCAGAGATCTCTCTCTATCTGCTACTCTACATGTATAACTCCAGGAGTGAAAGTCTCCTCAATTTTTTTTCTATCTACCTCAAAATTCCAGGAACTATTCACTATCCTAGCCAAGCCAGCTGCAAACACTAAAATTCCTCCAGCAAAGAGACTTCCTCTGACAGACTGGTTATTTGTGTGGAGTGGAGTACATAGCCCTCCTTTCCGTTTATTTCCTCCAACTGTGATTTCCTCCCCTCTTGTTTTCCTTTCGGTTTCTTGAGCCTTTCTCGGATGTCGGATGGTAATGGTCTCCGGTAAAAGCTGTTATTTTCTCTTCAGAGCAGTCAGTCAAGTAGGTAGTTCTATGCTTTCCACTTTCCTCCAATGTATTCGTTGCGGTGTGGACTGTGGAGTAGTCGGAGTAGTTTTGTGAGAGCAGCAGACGTGTCCGTGGGATGTGTGTAGAGAGTGGAGTGAAAGCAGGAGCAGAGAGCGATGCGGTTTTTTGCACAAGCCAAGTTGGAGGAATCGATGGGTCTTTTTTAGCATGAAAATGTATTCACGTCAATTATCATCTGTTCTTTTGTGTCGTGTAGAAAGATGAGTCGCTGTAAATGGCTGTTGAGGCAAACGGATGAGCCAATGAGGAACTGAATGGTGGCTTTTTTACATTGCTAAATAGTCAGGAGGATTTTCATGATATCCCATACATGCATTTAGGATACCTACCTGGCATTTTATTCATGAACATGAGGAAAAGGATTTAATTTTTAGAATAAACTGAGGTTAATGTTGGATGAATGAAATGTGAAGGTTTCAGCAAAGTTGAGAATCTGAAGGATTTTTTTTGTAAAATAACAGGATTTTTAATATATAGTTTATTGTTCATTTTTTTTAGCGATTGTTACTACATTTAAAACTAATTATTCATGTGAATAATGTTATTGCGATGTGGAATGACTATGAAATATATGGTTAATTTTTTATGGAGTGGAGCAATTATCGATTTCCCAGTACTTTTTTTGATCGTCCGCTTTATTGAGGAGGTCTGCAAGGTAACTGAATGGACTAGATTCCTTGCCCACATCCACACTGCGTAAAAGTGTGTTACGGAAATCCTTACTTCGTGATTCATCCAGCTATAATTAATTAATTAATTAGATAATTATATTTGGTAGCATTTTCAACATGATTCTTTCGAAAGTTTTCTGTATGCCACTTACTGTGCCATAAAGGTCCAACGCGGAATGAATAAATAGCTGCTGAATTTGAGGAGTTCGTCTCCTCAGACAGGCAAACGGCAGCAGTGTGGAAACTTCTGTGGCGGTTGATACCCCAATAAAAAATATTGTCAAACTCCACATATTTCTTGACATGTCGGAGCTGTTGAGAAAGTTAGGGAGACTGGCTAGAATCCATTCCTTGACTAATGCTGCCTCTTTTGGTTTCCTCCTTGCTTTTTCGAACACCTGCAAATCACCCCAAAATACAGTAGGCACACATAAGAGGATGCAACCAACGTACATAGGTATCTAATTTTGTCTTATAGAAATGTGCAAAAGTCTTACTTGAGCTACCACAGGTGCCAACAGCTCTGGAGCAGTTTGACTTGGCGACATGAACTCTGCAATAACCCGGTTCAAAATTTCTGAGGGTGGGAGGAACTCCAAGATGAACAATGATAGCACTTTTGACACACTTTGATTGTTACATTTGTTCCCAGACTTGAGTCTATAATTATTTTAAATGCATAAGTTAATTATTATATCATTAAGACAATTAAATTAGCAGCATGAAGTGGTTTAAAAAGCAATTTACAAATGAAATAAAATTTCTGTCCTTTCCGCCATCGGCATCAAAACTTCAGGATCTGGATCGGGCAGGTTTCTAAACTGGTGAAAGTCTGTGCAAGAGACGAATTAATATCAATATTACCAACAATTAGTAAAAATTACATTTTCAATTTGTATGAATTTGCATAACTCACCAATGTAAAATATTGTCGTGTACAGCTTAAGCGCTTCTATAAAAATACTTATATTTGGCGTGTTGAGCGTCTCGTATGCAACTTTGGTGATTTTCTTCCGCACATCCGACTTCAGTTCTGTGCTCAAAACCTTTTTCCTTAAAGCCTGCAAAAAGAATTTTTTTAAATTCTAAGAGAAAAGTAAATTCGAAAATGAAAAGAATGCGATTTTTAGCATACCTTTAGCACTAGCAGTCGAACTGACACAAATGCCTTGTTTATGGGACTCAAAATGGTGAGAATATTTCGGAGTGTGTCCTGTTCAAAGTCGGGCACTCCAAATCCTTCGTGCGGACCATGAATCCAAGTGAACAAGAGCAACTTCCACGCTTCAAAAGTGTGGCTCTCTGTATCCCGAGTTCTAATAAGTAATTTGAAAAACATGCGATCAATTAGGCACGAGTTGTACATTTTAACCTCGGATTTTTCTTCACTTTACAATCAACTCACGTTTCATCAAGCTGTGTTAACTTGAGGGAGTAAGGTACCACCACAGAGAGGACAGGCAGACTATCAGGATAATTCTGGAGATATGTTAGTCCACATTTTAAACCTGTCAAAGCTGCATTCGAAAACGGGCTTGATATAGTTGAGTCCAGTATTTGTACCAAACTGGTGACTTGTTCTGCTTCCTATAGATAATCGATAAAACACATTTTCGTTACAGATTCCTCGTTATCAGTGAATGTCAGCAACCTATATACTAATTAACTGACCAACTGAATCTTTGCGGCAGAGTAAAATATCCCATATATCAAGTGAGGCCAGAGAATCTCATCTTCTTTTTCAAAGCTTTTGTACACTTCCATCAGGGTTTCGTACATCCACTGAAACTGAGAATCCTCCTCGAAATACTCTGATAGTACCACAATACTCCTTACTACTTCGCTTAGCAGCAGTAACGGCATTTTCCCCTGTTAATTACGATGAAAATATTTAAGTAAGGAGGCCAATTACTAATTACTTCTTTTATTTTGCTTAAAAATCATACCTGTGGATTCTGCAACCATTGAGTGTACAGATCCGTGAGGAATCTAATGCACGAGTTGACATCGATCCCATGAGGATTACTGATAGTTTTAGAGGCAGTGGATAGCCTGTTAAAAGATATCAATTAATTTTTATTGTTTTTACCATAATTGTGAAAATAATTGTTGATAAGCAGATAGACTTACAAAGACGGAAACGTAATTTGTTTGCACAATTCGGGCACAATGTCATCCAATATCTCATCAATTTTGGTGACAAGACGATTTCTATGAAAAATAGTATGTACAAATAATGTAATATATTATAACCATCGAATCGATTACAAAGTTTCATTAAAAATTAATGCATTTAACGTACAGGTCTTCATTGTACGGCTTATCCGTATACTCAATCGAGACGCACTGCTGCAACAGCATTGACAAAGCTTTCAAACCAGCGGAAACGATCTAAAAAAAGAACATATAACATGGGTCGTACATTTTTACACAATTGCTTTCTAATTTTCTTTAAAAAAATAACTATCTTTGCTCACTTGTAACTGGAAACTTTCATCCACATACAAATTAATAACGGATAGAAAGATGACCCAGTTTTCTTCAAACTGAATTTTGCTAGCAACACCAAAAACATTCAACCTGCCAATAGAACACATAGCCCATTACATAATTTTCTATGAATGCATTTTCATATATACCACTGAAAAAAATATTTCTTACTTGAATATATACTGAAGCAACAGATCATGGTCACTTCGTAAAATTTCGAGAGGAATTGGTTCGATGGGTGGAAATATTTGCGAGTTCCATGATGCCTGTGGCTTCCATCGTAAATGAGAGATGAGGATCCAACCGTTAATTAGTTCACATCTCCCAAGTCCTGACACTACATTCCATAATGGCTCACAAATGCTTTGATCTAGCTTTACTTTGCCGCATCTCACTTGGAAAACAAAGTCCATCAAATAATCAAAATCGATCAGGACGGTGGCGCACTCCAGGTCAATTTCTGAGTAATAATCTACAAGCAAATTGCAAAAATGCAATGTTAAATCAGTCCTATTATGAAGGTTAAAACTGTAATTGCAAATCATAGTTCACCTGAATTATTTTGATTGTAGTTCCAATCGATATTGTACAGCGTAATAATCTGTTCCACCAACAAATGCAACGACCTCACACAATTGAAAATATGCTGAGGACTATCTCGCACGTTGAAGAAACTCACAAAACTGGAGTCAGAGAATGCGCTCGAAGCAAAATTGAGGAAAGTTCGTAATCTTTGTACGGGAATGTCTTTTTTGCCACTTTGCTTGTCCTGTCCAGCCGACATCAAGATATACTAATGAATATAAAGACAGACAAGTTTTAGATCATCAAAACACTACTTGTATGAATGACAAAGCAACGATATTTTAGAAGGCAAAACTAACTTGGAATGAAATTGTGAATATTTTTGTTGGAATGAAATTATTGTAGCATCCTTTCTCCTCAGGTACAGTGTTAACTATCACAGCCTTCTTCAATCCTAACATTGCCGTTAGGCATTCCCACATCAATGGTAACTTGTCCACGAACTCCCACTCCAGCTCCTTCCCAGTATCGATTTCCGTCTAAGATTAATTTTCAAGATTATTACCTGAACACTTAACAGATAATCCTTTATAATAGCAGCACTCACAAAAACGTCATCAGAAACAATATTTTCCCAGGCGTCCAAAGTCTCCACCACAAATTCAACACAGGCCACACCCAACGGCCACTTTTCCATTAGGCCTGATCTCGACTCTGATGTGAAGAGACTGATAACATCAGTACCAGTTACAGAGTCAATTAGATAGAGACTGCGGAGGTGGATGAAACAGTACTGGAGAATCCGTAAATTAAAGTTGCGCTGAGAGAAGATGTTCATAATTTGGGTGAACTTGAGCGAACTGAGCATTTTGGCGAGGGCGAGTCCTTCCACAGATGTGATTTCCTCACAGCACCATTGAGCGATCATACTGGATACGTTTTTGTTCGGTTTCGTGTGCTCCCCTGAGTTATCTCCTAAAACAGCATTAGCAAGAACACTAAGTCTCGGGTGTCTATTAGAAAAAAATCAAACATCAATACATATACCACACTAGTAATCAAAGGAATTTTAAGATTTTAATTAAGAAACCTTATGCTGGTTGTGCTGCTCTCGATGAAAGACTTGATAACATCTCGATCCTTGTGGGTGAAGAGCATTTTTCTAGTGAGAATTTGATTTAGACAGGAGCACACAAACTGGGAGACATCTAGTTCCAAATAGGGACTCTTCAGTCGTTTTAGAAGCTCCACTCCGATAACCGCTGTCTCACAGAGAAACTCATCCCCGAGTAGTTTTAAATAGGCGAGAATACTTTCTTCAAGTTCTCCATACTAAGAAGTAATTTAATAAGCAATTATTTATTTTATATGTTATTGGGGTGATATGAGATCACAAAAAATATTTAGTTTTGTACCAGAGGTTTTGTTGAGATAATTGTTTCAATCTTCTCTAAAAATTGACCCTTTCGAAACTTGCTGAGACGCGATAGGAAGGTTTTTGCTGTGGGTGTGTTTATTATTGTGAGGATGTCTTCAGCATGGGAAAGTATGATCCATTCTTCAACACTTGGAATGTCGCCATCATTCTATGCACATTAGAAATTTTATGAGTTATGATTTTTGAGAAAATTATTCACGGATGTGATAGATTCTTGTACATACCAAGTCATTGATGATAAGTGAGAGGGCAGCCAACTTGAATTCTCGTTGGGGGTCTGTCCTCAGACTCAAAAACACTTCAAGCACTTCTGTGTTCGGATATGATATCCCGGAGAGGAGATCAATGCAACATAACCGAAGAGCAGCACCATGATCTGGAAAAGAGGCGATTGTTTCTTCCAAGTGCTTCCAATTCTGGATGGTTGCCTCTGATTGTAAATCTTGCTTGAGTTCTTCGTAGCAATCTGAAAAATGATCAAGTAATACAATTTATAACGCAGATTCTACCAGAATACTGGGCAGTATAGCGAGTTTTTAAAGATTAGTCAAAACAAACCAGATTGAAGGAGAAATAGAAGTGAGTATACGATAACTCCAAATTGCTGGACGAATAATACTGAGCGGGGATTGCTTCCAATGGAGTGGTACATATTGGAATAGTTCTCCACCACTCTCGTCAGCAGTTTCATGATAAAACTATCAGTCAATATATTTTTTTATTTGTATATACCTATATCATATAATTTTTATAAATAATTTTTTGTGAGTCTAGAAATACCTGCATGTTAAGCTTTCTGCCGGAAGAGGAGAGTCGCTGTTCACCGATAATTTGACAATCAGTACCCAATGTGTTGACACACTACACATCCAACTAAGACATCGGTTTACAGTTGTTACCTATCACATTAATACTTAATTTAATAACTTTGTATCATACAGCGAGGTAGACAGCCAAAGTAAAGCTAGAGCTACTTACGTCCTCAGCCAACAAACGCATCATACTGCTAATGAGTTCCTCCGTTGGTGGAACAGAGTCCTTGTGAAGTGCACAAATGGCTGCAATGAGGCAGTTGAAAGTTGTTCCGTTGGTGATTTTCAGAGTCTCGTTTTCAAATGTAGTCAAAATACTCTGTAATATTGCGACTGAATCTTCATTCCATTTCGACTCTTGACGCTGTTGTCGCCCACTTAGAAGAATCCAAATTATTCGCAAAATCTCAGGATGTCGTATTGCTTTTAGGATAAATTGAAGCAAATTGTCGCTGTGTGTTGAGCACTCTTTTTTCTCCCAGTTGCTGTGATCAGATTTGAACCTCTTAACGATAATGTCCATGACCGCAGGCATCAAGCACTTCACACCTTTAAAAGTACATGATTTTATTAATTTCTCAGAAACTATCATCATTCTTATAATTATGCGTGCTTTGTTAACCAACCTGCACTACTACCATATTTCGAAGAGACCAAAATGTCACAGAGATTCAGCACTTTTGGAACATCAACAAAGCTTTTCGTCGCATGATGCTCGTGTGAGAGAAGAGTAAGAAATTGGAACATTTCTTCTACCAGCAAGGCAGCGTTCCTGTAAAAAATACAACATTAGAACTACGCTTTGTCTTAATATAAAGTTAAGCACGTTGTAAAAATATCATACGTACCGAATTTGTCCTTCTTCAAGAAACGTAATCTGCTTGATAACAAACCCGAGAAAAACCTGATTGGAGTCAACCAATCCATAATTTACGTGTCCACTGATGAGTTGCTTCAACAATCGTAGAACTTCAATTTGCACCATCGTGTCGCTGGTTGTGGTGTAAATCTAATTGCAGAACAGACAAAGAAGAAATATTATTAATTACTAACCATGCTAAATTATTGTCACTTATAAGTTAAAACAAATATTGCACTCACTCGAAGACCTGATACTACGGCGGGCTCAAATTGACGAATGAAAGCACCTAACGCTGACACGTCTGCAGAGGACCTTGAAATTCCTGAGGACTTTTCATCAGTTGGGAAGCTGTTCAAATTACAAAATTTTGAGCAATAAGGATATACTCAATAACACACTTTATGTATTTTATTATTTATCAAGCGCACCTGAAAAGTTGGCTTGGAAACAGAAATACAGCAAATCTATCCCTCGGCTTGGATTCCACCAACTGGACTTCTTTCGGCTGATCCAATTTGTAACCAGCGAAAATTGATTGGAGCACCCTTCTAATGCATTTCAAAGAGTCTGTTGGAGAAAACGTGAATATGGAGTTGGTCACTGACAAGATATCCTCGATTAAAGTGGACATGCCCGGGTAGTCGGATCGAATAACGGCAAACATTCTCCCCAGCGTATCTAAGCAGGCTGTCAATAGTGATGTAAACTTGGCTGCTACGGAAGCATCCAAACTGCATCGGTATACTCTCCAAGACTGCATTATCGACTCGTTAATTTTTCGCATGTGAAGAGGACACAGTGTTGAAGAAAAATAAGGGCCTTTTGCTTTCTTATCAGTTTCCGACTCGGCAGCCTTCTTCTCAGCCTCCAACTTTTGTGAAAACTTTTTCACGGGGGAGATCACCGGTGAAGTGGAAATTTTTCTAGAGCTGGAGGCATTGCTCGACTGCTCGATTATATTTTGGTAGAGCTTCAAAACTGCAAGGATATGCTGCATGAATATCGTTCCGTATGTGCATACCTGTCATAACAGTAAAAATGAAGATTTAAACTACCTATAATAGATATTTTTTAACATTATAGTTTAATGAATGATTTCTTACGCTTGAATTGCTCGACATAAATGGATTCCCTTCCTCGAATGACTTTCCCTTTGATGTCGCCCGATCAAAAAAGTCTGAAGCTAGGAACAAGTTGCAAGTGATTTTCAACATGCTCTGGTGAACGTTAATGTCATATATGAATGGAGAGCAACGAATCAGATCCATGTAGAGACCAAGGAGCATTCCAGAGTCGCTAAATCTGCCTTTGAGGTGCCATGCTGTTTTGAACAGTTGGGGAGGATGAGACTCACTCAGATGAGCAATGGCAGCTTGATAACCAACCTAATACACATGTTAAAAATGACATGACTAAGTTTTGTAATATATTTTGGTGTAAGGGGTCGTAATTTTATTGAACTTACAAATAAGTTCTTATTGTCTGAGGATGTTGCAGGTACAATCAATTTTCTCAGCACATTTTCCAAGGTGCTTGACGTCCGCTGGCCAGGCTTGTGGCAAACACTGCATGGAGTTGGTAGGTGACTGATGTCCAGTTTAAAATTTAAATCTTTGACAATGCACTGAGAACACAGGACACCACAACGCTGGGGACTCCACGGATCCATAATGGAGACACCGTCAATGTATCTACGAAAGAATTCAAGAGTTATAATATGTATAGAGAAATATGCTAAGTATTAGCTTTTGCTCCATTAAACAATGATGAAGAGAGAGAGGGGGTTTCACTTACTTTGGAAGGCAAACCACTGCAGTGTTCCGAACTCGCATGTCTTCATCCGACAAGTACTCCAAAATAATATTCAAAATCTGTTGCTTTCTAGCTTCCTTATTCACTGCCACACTCCATTCAATATTGGCTAAAAGTTCGATCAAATCCGATTTCACAAGCCAATACGGATTAGAAGACACCGCAAGACTCGTGGTAAATAGCTCTTCAGCCAAACTCATATGTTCCGACTTCCACAACTTTCCCAAGCAAGAGCTCGCCGCAGCAATGGCACACTTGACTCCAATATTGGATGAGTCGAGGAGCCCCTTCTTTAAAATTGTTGTCAACTGTGTCAGGTCAGCTCCCAAAGTTTCGGATGCTGTCTTCTTCTGAGCTACTAATCCTTCCACCACGTACCCAGCCAGTACATAAGTGCAGCCCCTCAAAAGCGGATCCGAGTGGGAGGCGTATAAGCAGACGTCCTCTATTTTTTGCGCGAGTGCATCATCACTTTCCACCAAGTCATGTGACAAAGGTAGAAAATACACTTGTAGTGATATCTTCACCAAGTTTACAAGACAGTTAATTGCTAGAACCTTGACACTAATTCTGACTTCGCCGTCAGGTCTCTCATAACCCTTTTGTCCAGCCAGTAGAAAATTATACGCCAAAAATCGAGCGCAGTAGTAAACTGGAGGATTTTTCTCGTAGAGGGATCCAATCTGTAGTTCTGGGAAGTTTTGTAAAATCATGTCTTTTGGTTTTGGTCTCGACTCCTCGTCATCTGAATGATGGAGAATTTCAGGATTGCTGTCCAAATCTGTTCGAAAAATGTTAATTTGGCTCAAAAAACTTGTTCACTTTTTCTTTAAAATTGTGATATTTTTTTTCTCACCTGCGTGACTCTCCTCCAAAGTAATCGTGTCTGAATTCCGTCGACTTAAAATAATTATGTCACTTTCTAAATCTCTCGAGTCACTGGTGGAGGATGACAGGAAACTTCGAAACTTTGGAATGTCGCTTTCAGTTTCCAGCAGTTCTGGAGATTCGTCGGGGAATGTTAGGGACTCCAGCTCAGAGTCTAAAATTGACAACATGGATTTAAAATTAAGTTTTAAAAATGCTTTAATTAGCCAGTTTCAATTCATGCCAAATCTTTGGTTCACATTTTTTACTCACCTAACGAACCACCATGACTTTGCATTGGCTGCGTGGAAAAGGAGGAGTTGTCAATGCTGTTTTCAATCCCATTTGGAGATGTAAGAGAAGCCTTTAATGGCTCCACAGGGTCTGTCAGTAATTGCTGTAGAGTTTCCAAACTCGTTGTGACGACATTGTGATCATCATGATTGCACAGAATGAGACACATTTCGTACACCTGAACAACACAATTATAATCTTGTTGGATGACCACCCAAACCAAATACAATAACTTGTAATTATGGAGTTCATGGAATATGTACCTGCACCAACTGCAGCACTGCGTTTGGAACGTCAGCGTTTGGAAAGGAGATTTGATTCGAGAGTACATTATACAATGGGGAGATAATATGTCGAATACACTGCATACTTCCGATTATTGCAGACACACTGTTTTCCATTAGCTTTGGCTTGAGTAAACCTACAAATGATAGGTAAAAATTAAAATGAACAATTGCTAATCATGTTGGAAATGTGATTTTTGGACCATTGTAGCATACCTGTCACCTGATGAAGCAATTTGGGGAGAAAGATGTGTGGTTCCTTTGAATTTTGGCATATTGATACAAGTATTGAGGCTGAAGCGCGACGTATTATTGCAGAAGATGATTCTAAATTCGTGATGTATTCTTTACACAGTAGCTACAAATAAAGACAAACAGAAATCCGTGACAAGTGCAACTTTAACTTAACATCACTAAAAATAATTAATACTATGCATAAGTTGAGGTTACTTTGATCTCCTGATCCTGAGCAAAATGTCCAAGGCTTAAGAAGATGTCGGAAAAATAACTGGCCAAGTTTTCATACAGATATTCCTCCGTTCGCTTAGATATTTGTACAAAACATGGGAGAAGACTTGCAAAAAATGCTCTACATTTTTGGGGCCTGTAAATAATAATAATAATTGAACTATTAAAATTTGCACATTTGAGAAACAAAATCAATAATTCATTAAAATTTCATTAAGTATCATTGCATGAATTTGATGACAAACTTTATGTGAGAGCTGATGTGTGCAAAAATTCCAAGAGCGGTTCGTAGTGATTTCGCATTTTGATTTCGCCTGATCTCCTTATAAATTTCCATGTGTAGTTTTGGCTGTTGTGAATCTTTCAAGGTCTTAAAGCAAAAATGAAGTAGTTAGTTAACTCATAAATTTTTTAATCAAGTATAATTAACACTAGAGAGTAAAATTATAATTGCAAAAGGTGTCTTCTTACCCTCACCAACCGGTTCAGGCATTCTGATGCGACTAATCGGATGTCTGAGTCGGGATCACTTGAAAGTTGAAACAGGACTTCGACAACACTCTCAAGAATCTTGAAAAGTTAAACAAATGCATAAAACTTAGCAAACATCAATTATCTCAAGTGTTAAAACAGAGGACGTTGGAAGTTGGAAGCTACCTTGTGATAATCCGATAGTCCCTGAACACTAGGCAGACATATAGCATCAGTGACAGAACGACAGTGGCTGATCCTCTCTTTTTTCCTACAAAGGGAATCATAACGATAAACAAAAAATTATCATGCAAAAATTACCCGACCTGAGTTAAACTTTAGAAATCAAATATAACTTCTGCATACTTCGTCTTCACGGAATCACTGGCTGCCACCACTGCCGATATTATAGTTCCAGGAATATTCGCATCAGATCCTGACAACGTCGGAACCTTAATTGTCTCCAACGTCTTCAATATTTTGTCCATCTTTCTTCTTGTCTTCTCAACTAACAACTGTAGACTTAACCTCCCACGGCTCTCACTTCTCTAGTAGTAGCTCTTCACCACACCAAACGCAACCTAGTGGCAAATAATGACAAGAAAGATGTACAATTAAAAAATAACTTAACTACAATTAAAAATTAATCAACATTTTAAACCACTCCACAACAAACCGTATAACATACCATTATCCACGAAGACAGACCAGCGAGACACACACTATTCCAAAGACATGTCAATTTTACATTCCAACAAAACTAACTACTACAACCAACTTAACTTCACTCTTAACTAACATTAGTTAACTTTTTTAAACTGCTCCAAATTATAAGCTCACTACCAACCTTGCAAAGATCACATCTCCGTCTGTGTATTTTCAACAAACTAAAATGTCCACTAGAGTTTAATTAGAATTTCAAATAACTATCGTTTCACCAGTAGATCCACAAAAAACGAAACCTACACCTGTGAATCTTGTGATCATAGAATGAAATGATGGAGAGAACTCATCTGTCGCTGGCCTCCTCAGCCTGGGTTTCTCGGGAGAGATGAGCTGCAAGACAGCTTGAGTTTTGTTGATGTTGTTGTAGCACCCGCCTCACAAAAAACTTCAACTTCCAATGAGCCGAGCAGAGCATCCACACAACAAAGGCCAATTCCTTGGATTTGCGTCTCAGGTATCGAAATAATCCAAATATTTTTATTAAGTGCCAGTGATAACTGGTACTTTCTGAGAATGATGGTGGGGGGTGGGTAAATGTATGTCTGTCTGTCCGTCCGTCTGTCCG
>JAQIXX010000364.1:0-64807 GCA_034700605.1 Willowsia nigromaculata | reverse complement strand
TTTGCGTCGAAAGTGTCCTGCGCCCAAAATGTACTGCGTCAAAAATGCTTGCGCCGAAAGTGTCATGCGCCCAAAATTTGCAGTGCGCCGAAAATGTCTGCGTCAAAAAGGCCTAGATCCGTTGTGACACCGGCTGCTATGAATGACGTAAAAATGTCACAAATGTCACTAATACTAATGGTTTTCAATGAAGCCTTCAAACAGTGGTTTCAGATAGACTTACCAGATCTAAGATAATATTTATCGTCTTGATATTACTTCATCTTATTCATTTCATCTTCCACTTTCTCTGTACACGTCAGAAAATTGTGCGACCGTACAAAAAAGAATAAAACTAAAACTCGAAGTAAGTCACGTATTGTGAATTATGTCAAAAAATGTATGTCAAAACGGCAGTATAGTACGATAAGCAAACTCGAGCATACATTCTTACAGAGATAGTTCAATGAAAGAGGAAAAGATGTGACACGTTCACACATTCACCTACTCAATTATCTCACAACGTATACTCATATTATACAACACGAAAACATGATGCTATTTGTATTAAT
The DNA here is from genome assembly GCA_034700605.1 of Willowsia nigromaculata. NCBI lineage: Eukaryota > Metazoa > Arthropoda > Collembola > Entomobryomorpha > Entomobryidae > Willowsia > Willowsia nigromaculata. The sequence continues at coordinate 64,256 of JAQIXX010000364.1, read as the reverse complement.
AGCATCTTTTATGAATGATAGCTCCTAAGTATGTGCATCTTTAGATGCTATAAGATTGCTTAAGTGAAAGACTTGAGAAAACTCAAGTGAAAGTAAAGTATATTTCATATTTGCATCGCGAGACGTTTTTCAGTAGACTTATTTTGACTTATATTTAGACTGTGCAGATATGTTACAAAGAGCAGGCTGAAACAGCAGTATAGGTCTTTGTAAAGAATACTGTTATTCACCATGGAAATTACGCAATCCCTATATGACTAAAAATGTTTGGGAGCTAGCACACCGGAAACTTTTGCAATGATTGGTTCACCTTTATAAGCAAGCTGTTGCATATTCATAATTTTGTTTAATATATGGCCACAACAATGATATTTATATTTCAGCCATGAATGTCTTTAGGGTAGTATAATGCGTAATGCGATATTGAAAATTGGTTGAGTTTGTGGCTTCAAGCTGAAAGTGTGCATTTTGGCAGTGAAACTTTCCATTTCGTAATATCGAAGCCACTATACCTAAGGATAATTTCTCTACGCCGAAATTATTATGCTGTGTCTTCAATGCCAAGAGAAAGGGGATTTTTCTGCTGTTCTTTGGCATGCGATAGCAGTGGCATGATTCGGTCACAGGTTGGCAATTCATCCGTTTCACTATCATCATATAAGATCTCTTGATTTAAGATAGCAGTTTCCCCTATGGTCCTCTTCATTCCTTTGCTGATCACAAAGCGCTATATCTCTTCTTCCTAATAGCCGCACTATCTCTATGTACACTTTTACGGAGTGACTCCGGGAAAAACAGTTAACGAGAAGAGAAGTAATGGCAAAAAAAGAGTTGGCTGAAAAGAGGGAAACGTAACGAGGATAAAACACGAATGTCGATGTACTACACTAACTAGCAGGCAGACTAAAAAAGGACGCACCTGATATATAGTGTTCTGGCCATGTCCCAAAATTTAATGAATTCCTTGATCCTTTCAGTTAGATTTTTTATTATTATTTTGTACCCAACAGAAAAGAGGCGGATGTCATCATGGATGGTCAATTTCTGGTGCGGCAAATTTATGAAGATGAAATAACTTACAACATTGTTGGTGCTGCGGAGAAAGTACTCAGTAAGTTACTAATGGATTTATCAGAATAAAGCTTGCACAATCCCCTGATGTCATCAAAAACCTATACTGCAATAATAAAACACAACTGCATAAATGAAATGACAAAAAGTATCCCATGTTTTATGAATCCCCGTATAAAATGGATGTATTTTATGCGCCACATTTACAGACACGTTGTTTTTACGTGCTCATTCAATTCCAACTAACATGATCTGATTTTGCGTCACAATTCGACAAGTTGTCCGTCCAACCGATGACTATAATAACGTTAGCTCTAAGTGTATTCCATACAAGCGATATTTCATCATAGACTTACTTTCTACTTTCTTTTTTCATCTTTCCACATTTCTATGAAAAGAAATTCCAGCAAGTACGATCCTGGAACTCTTTGGAAAAATGTTCTTCGACTTTTGCGTTGAATCAGGATATGATCGAATACTGCAAGTGCTTGGTGCTACCCCACGGGATTTCCTCCAAGTAAGTAATTCTTCCGTTTTTTTCACAATGAAGAACAATGTCCGTCTTTCATCTAAATTAATTAACCGCCAGTCAGTCATTCTCGATTCTTTATCTCGTTTGTAATCTGTTCTGGAAGAGAAGAAAAAGAAAGAACAAAGGCGGCAGGAAGCACACAGAACTGGGGTTGGAATCAGAGAGAGAGAGGGGGAGAGAGACAAAAATAAATAGTTTTCATGTCTTTTAGTTCTGAAAATTTATCAATAGTTGCGACAGCACATTATCTCTGTAGCAGTAACATATTATCCATCAATATTGGTAGGGGGATGAAGTTGTATCAAATTACGACTACCTTTTTCGGATCGTAGGATATTATCCAAGTTTTTCCCTTTAATAGTTACACAAGTGTTATCGTTTCTGTTTGTAGCTCAAATTGAAGTTGCATGATTTAGCTTACATTTTGGGTTTCAAGAGACGTTTTATATTTCTTTCGAAGAAAGTTTGCAGCAGTTGCAATGAAACTAAAGATCATATAATTGCAGTATGAGGTACATTATAAGCCTCTTATATTTACCTCATTCAGTCTACTCTTATTTATTCATATTCAGTAATTAAAAACTTTTGTTTTTCAAATTCAATTATGTGTTTTCCAACTGATTTTCCTTGAGCCTCACTTCAGCTTAAACGAAACTCTCTAGAAAGTTATGCTCGAACATATTCAGAATATGAAATGCCCTTCTTCACTTTCCAAGAAACAAACTCGAAGTAAACAACCCTTCTCTTCCAATCTAAGTGACAATTATGATTGATGATGAATGCTTTCATGTAGAGTACATGCAATAGGAAAGCTACTAGACTCAACAACCGCAACAAAAGAAATTAGCCCGTTGTACTTGAGAAGGCAGATTTTCGTATTGACAGTTATTGTTTTATGTAAACGGAAAGTGTGCACTAATTCCAATAAACGCCCACTCATAGTCAGTCACAGTCAGTTTCCTAGTGTGATAAGTAAATTTCTAATAATCAGCTAGAAACCTAAAAGGGCTCTAGTGAATTTCCAGACAATTGACTGTCGATAAATTAGTAGTTCACTGTATATAGTAGACTTGGTTATTGTTAAATAAATATCCAAGGTAAAGGCAAAAGTCTAAGAGTAAGAAGCTTATTTTACATCTCACATTTTCTAGTAAAAGCATCATACATATTTGTCTGTCATTAGAAATATTTAAAATTTACTTCTGAGCTGGAAGCCAAAACGAGTTCTCCCTGTCTCTCTCAAGTGTAATTTATTTCCGTATTGTCAATTGTCAAGAATTGTCGGTGGGGTTAGGAGCTCGACAATGTGCATAAGCATTTTCTCATCTGATCCTCCTCTCTTTAGTGACGCGGAATAGAGTACATAATAACTTTTTGTGGGGCTGTAAATAGCATGATTTTTGATTTCTCAGAAACTGGAAAGCAAACAAAAAAGTATCTCCATAATATTGCCTTTCGTGTTGTGTTGGCCAAAAACAAAAAGGGATTTTGGAGAAAGGGAGTGACCTCATTTCACTTTACAGCGTCGACGTTTTCTCGTTTGATTACAGAATCTGGATGCTCTTCACGATCACTTGGCGACAATCTACCCAGGAATGCGCGCACCCTCTTTTCGCTGCACTGTTCGTCCCGAGGATGGGGCACTGATTCTCCATTACTATTCCGACAGACCTGGACTGGAACACATCGTGATTGGCATCGTTAAGGTACGAGAGTCATGGTCGGGAACAGCTTTTTACATCATTAGTGCATTGAAGCAAGAAACCAGATAGATTTTTTGTCTACCTCACCTCACACAATTAAAATAGAAAGAGGGACCATTAAGGCGTGCACAGGCATGAGACGAACTAAATAAAATTCCGTATCATCTTGATAGAATGTGATACTTGGAGGCAGGCTACTGCATATAAACATCTAACTCACCTTCGCCTATTCACTTTTCTCCTATTCGTACTTGCTCCACCAAAGCATAAATGAAATTGCCATAATAAACATGGAACGCAGAGGAGAAAGAAGACTTTCTACTGGAAAATATAAACGAAACACAATAAACGTATGCAAATACACGTTCGTATGTTTAAATTGTACTTATCGAAATATGTGGGAGAGCCACTTGCGTAGAAAATTGATTTTGCAAAAGGTTTCCCTATTCCATGATCCCTACTTCTTCAAACTTTCTGCGATTGGGTTTTCTATTAGAAGAACTGGCAACAGCGAAACTGTGCAACCAATAATTTTCACTCTAATACTTCAAACTATACAATGATTCACAAACGAGCAGAAAATTTTTTGGTGCGTTGGTCTGGACTGATCAGACGTTCATTTGAATGATTTACTTGCTGTGAAACATAATAGGGAAACCACGACAATAATATGCTCAGAAATGTAAGTGGCGAATATTTGCATAAACATTTCACCAGAAAAAATCTAGAGTGGTCAGAAATTCAATTTTATGATTTTCAAGGTATGTGACATCAAAAGTAAATAATGCTCTTAACAGTTGCCCTGGAAAACAGTCATAGTAGTGGGTGCAGATCTCGATCCTCATATTCAACAACATTATTAAATCTTTTAAGTGTAAATCCTCAAGATATTTCAAAGGTATATACCTAAGCTCTTTATATCGAGTGCACCCTTCAACCGTATAACGAATGGTTTCCTATAAATGAACTGTGTATATGACACCATATCTCGGCTCGGCACTGCTCTGGAGGTTTTTGGTGAATTATGTAGCATTGATGAAGAACGAGAGAGTAGCAACCTCGGGTTGGTATAAACGGTTCTCAATGTAACGTATTGGATGAAGTAGCACAATATGCCATTCCTTATCCTTTTGACGGCACACCAGTTAGTTCATTCTTGTGAAAGGAGTGTGTCTCATGCATGCATGAGGGGAAATAAATTTCCATCATTTTTTCTTCCTCCTCCCTATCCAATTCACACCATTTTCACTTTATCTGAATACAATAATCCTTATGCACTTAGCTCTCACTCTCTACATCTGTCATGACCAGTGCCATCATACGGAATGCTGATGTAGAAGAAGATGATGATCAGAGGATTCCCGACTCAATCTCTTCACAAGTATCAATAAGTATACTTTCACATTGAGTAAATCCTCTTGCCTTCCCTCAGCACATTGCACTACATAAAAGTTAAATATCAAAAGAAAAAAAGGACGACAGAAGTGCGTTTTTAGCCAACCCACATTTCATCTTTTACAGTGCGAATGCACTTCAACCTGCCATCTATGTGGCTCTTTGACTGACGCTTAAGCGCACCCAAGAAGTGAGGAAATCCCATTCAGGATATCTCAATATTTGAAATTTGCTGAATTTGCAATGATCATTGCAACAAAACAAAGTGCCGTAATCATACAATTTATACTATCGACCCAATATGAATATGAACATATGAATCTGTACTGAAAATTCTCAGGGTAAACAACATCCTGTTAAACGCCAAATATCCAAAGAACATTGGTAGCGCCATTTAGAATCCACCTACGCATATTATGAGCTACTCGCAGTCATTAGTAGTGAAACAAAACGAAAGTATTCCCGTTTAAAGGATTCGGCATCCCATTACGAGGGAGTGTATTGAGAATTTTATTTACTTTTTATCGATTCCCATATCGAAACAGTTTTACGGTAGAATGGTCGTCCTTGGAATCATCAGCTTATGTTTTGTAAACTGTCCATCAGACTAAAACTGATTCAATTATGTTCACCAGCACCAGAAAACCCGTTTTTGCGTTGTTAATATGTTTAAGTTAGGACTTTACACACTATACATACATACATTTATTGCATTGATTCATGGAGAAAATGCTGGTTGTGGTTGAAGCAATGAACACAATAGCAGTTACATATGCCAAATCTGAAAAACCAGTGATTAGATACATACACGTTTGCCCCTCAATAGATACCATGGTATCTGCACCAAAAATAGCATAGCTGAACATTCGACTATGGGAATCTTGATGTTTTAGAACACTTTGAGTTGAAGAATATATTGTAGCACCCCAAAAGATTGTAACCTTTCCATACACAATTTCTTATTCCATAACTGGAAGGTATAGCATAATTTCCTGGAAGAATGGTTTGTAGAAGTGAAATGAAATAAAAGTCAAATGTTGGGACAGACAAACAAATACGTAAACACCATTTCTAATTAGCTGCAACCGTTCTCTGTTTCGTTTGATTTTGCATCAATTTTAAAACTATTCACAAAAAGAGTAGAAATGTAATGTGGATGTTTTCACTTTAACAACCTCTCACACTTTTATCATTCCAGTTTTCATCTGAACAATAGGTATACCTATACCAATTGAAACCGCTATTCAATGTTGCCATCATTTTTTTTTCAATTGATTTAATTAGACGGTAGCCAGCAAGCTGCATGGAACTGATGTCGAAGTGAGCGTTGTTCAGAACAAGTCCGACAACGGTGCTGATCATGTCCAGTTTCTCATCACAGAGAAAAGAGACTGTCAAAAGTCGGAAGAAATGATGGGCATTTCGGCGGATGCTTTCACCATATCCAACTTTCCTTTCCTTTCAAAAGGTAATAGCAATAACAAAAAACAACATTTTATTTTCTGCTTTCATTCTTTTTCAACTACTTTTTGCGCGTTCCCTGCCACACTCGTCTGTTTTCAGCTTAGGCTTGGTTAGTTTGAAAGTTAATGTTGCACAGTTAGGTAACGGTCGTATGGTATCTATTAGATTAGACCCTTTGAAGTTTCCTTTATCCTGTCGTCAGAGATACCCTGTTTCTTCCACTACAAAAGAGAAAAAAACAACAATAAAAACGAACAAGACAAAGTCAAAGTGATAATAATAATAATAATAATAATAATAATGCCAGGCTTACAGGAGAAAACCAACAACACAAAAGACTGAATTGGCTCGCTCTCTCCAAACGTGAATTACTTGCCATAAACCCTTTTATACTTTGTATTTTCTTGGATTAAGCTTAATTGCAGTTGTCTTGAAAAATCATGTTCGCTTTGTAATTTACTTTTAATCTACGACTCGGTCGACGCTCTGCTTTGCCCCTTCTACTTTTGTGCAACATTATTGGAGCTCAATTTTATAGATATCTTGGAATAGAAGCATGATAGTTCGACACTATAGTTGCTATCGAAATAGTTATTAAAAGCGTACGCTTTTGGATTCAAAACTACATTATACACCAAAGAATAGGTGGCATGCATGAGATCTATGTTTTAATGCAAGAGCTCAGCTCACAGTCTTGCTAGCTTGGAGCAGGTGCATGATTCCATTTTCATGGGGTAACCCGAAACTTCATCATTGCATCAAGCGGTAGGCTATAAGCCAACATTTATTGCTGTGATGCACAAGTGAAAGGTAAGCTTACATAAAGTGAATCTCCCTATCAAAAAGTTGGCTAATAATTGTAACATTAAAATGAGTTTATGAAAAATCGACCACCTCCTGTGACCTGGAGATAATGTTATCCTTCAAATTAAACAGAAAATGAAATGTTTGGTGATGTTGGTCTTACGACTATAACTAATCATGCAACTAGCTGAGAGAGAATAGTGCTATCATTCATCATCTTTGGCCATGCCAGCAAACAATAAAAACCAGGAGGAACATAAACTCTCCAGCTGAAGTTTACAACATGTACGTATCTGTGTTAAAAACACCTTAACGTTTAGCAAAGAGATGAAATTTGGGACGAGCATTTTCTTGTGACATTAAAATGTCTTTACTTTCCTCTAATAAAATTATGACCTATGAAATTCTGTTCTGCACACGCATAAGAGGCATATCAATACGCACGCATACAAAGACGTAGCAATGCGACATTTTATTTTGTACCTTGGCAGATGCATAATAACCATTAAATTTTTGTTTTATTTCAAAAGTTTGTCTTGCCCCTGACCAGTGTCATAATTCACGAGAAATCATCCTTCAACTTCCACTAACGCGTCTCAACTCGGCAGCATTTCCAAGTACACAATTTGCATACTTTTATTAGATTTTTCCAAAATGATATGTCTTGTAAGGCATGCAAACTCCAATTCATTCAGTGAAGTAAATCAGGCATGCATGCTGTACAGTAAGGTCACTCTGGTCCTTTTTTTCTGCCATTAATTTCCAGATCTTCCATTACATCATATTGGGTACCAAGTTATGTGGAAGCTGGAAAAGAAATTCCAACTTGCAATAGGGATCCAGCATTTGTCAGTCACAGGTCTAATTTATATGCCACAAGTGAACCATATCTGTACATGTACTTTGGCTTTCAACTATCATTAAGAATTCCGGCATTCTTCCTTCCCGTCATCCGTATTTCGAGTCAATCGGTCCTCCCGCCTATCAACATGTCTTTATATCCTTATCGAGTATTGTAAGGGCTTTCGGTGAAAGTTATTGTGCTTGATAAAAACGGCAAATGAGCTTCTAGAAATGAGTTCCATTGCTCTCGCAACGAATGTGCTCGTAGTGCATGAAATTACTATCAGATATGAGGCAAAAGGAAAAGCTGGCTTAATGTTTTGCAGATAAAAGGTATGCGGACGACGAAAAGGTTGTGCCGTCCCTGGAAACTTCTCATCTCATTCGTCATTCCTTTTTATGAGGAGCCATTTGCCTAGATCACCAATTACTTCTGCTTGTGCTTCCATCCTATTTTCCCTTTTAAACATTACAATTTCACAGGATATACATTGGTTCGTTAAAATGGGAGAACGAGTGACCATTACGTTTTCTAGGACTTTTTTCCTCTTGATAATGCGCTCATTAACTTTGCCATTATGTTATGCTGTCCACTTGCTGCTTTAAAAAATGTTTTCACTTGCAGTAATTTCTCCATTTTTGTGTTGAATGGGAAAGCAAAAGTGCATAGCATGGCTGTAGCTTTCTTTTGAATTTTTGTCGGCTATTGCTATTAAAAACAAATTCCCAAAGTTTTTAAGTTTGTGTATTCGATAATAATAATAAAATAATATATTGATAGCTCGTTTCTCCGTTGAAAATTACAGAACCAAAAATAAGTCCGGCAACGTTTGCGAAAGCGTTTCCATTCCACCTTCTTTTCGATAGGAATTTGATAATACGACAGGCTGGATCTGCTATCGCTCGTGTAATTCCAGAAACGACGCGAGGTTGTCGTCTTACCGACATTCTTGACATGGTTAGTATTTTCATTTTCTTTCATATTTTTCAAAGGTATCATGAAAAACTTATACACAGCCAAGTCAACATGAGCAAGTTGTTATTTGAGCACTAGAAATTTCTAGCCTGGTTCTAAGCAAAGATAAAAGGAAAGCAGTCTTTCTCCAAAAATAGCTTGTGTTGTGGCCCATTGAATGAAAAAGATATTTCGAACTGAAAGTCAGTTTAATATCACATCATAATTGTTTCGATGTTTCGTTAAACTTTGCCCTTCCTTCAGGTTCGACCACACATGGAATTTACCTTTGCACACGTGTTGTCCCATATCAACACTATTTATGTCTTGAGAACCAGAAAACCTCTTATTGTTCCAGAGTTTTTAACACCGGATATTATTAATGCAGATCATTCAAGAATGAGGTTGAAGGTAAGATGCGCACCCTGATTTGCTTATGCGCATTTAGAGGTTTCAAACCCAGTCAACAATCTGATTTCCATATTCATATCGGCAGGGCGAAATGTTGTACATCCCTGAGACAGATAGCATGCTGTTTCTTTGTTCCCCATCAGTGATGAATCTGGACGACTTGACAAAGTAAGTTTCCGAATTTTCCAGCACTCATCTAAAGTGGCCAAATGCCAAACTAACATTTCAAATATGACATTGTGCTGATATTTCTTCTAAATTCTATCAATAAGCTATGAAAGCTCTTTTTATATTTTAGACGGGGGCTTTACATCAGTGACATTCCTCTTCATGATGCGACTAGAGATCTTGTTTTACTCAGCGAGCAATTTGAAGCGGAGTACAAGCTGACACAAAATCTGGAAATCTTGACAGATAAATTGCAGCAAACTCACAGGTATGACAACTCATAATATTTTTTATTGTGTTGATGTCTGAAACTATAGTGACCAAGCACTTTTCCTACTTTAATTACGAACAATAAAAACTTCGTCTTTGCTGAGGACTTTGGCATTCCTTTGCAACTCATAGATCTGGTAGTTACCCTGATCAGCACATTTTTTAATTAAAGGTCTAAAGTCGTGCTGAGGCTTTGGCTTTTAAGATTTTATCTATCATTTTTATGCTAAAACTGTTAGCATACGTGATGCACTATGACACGAACTTTGATGGCTTGAGATGAAAGGCGTAACTCAAGCTCGTGGTCCATAAAACAAAAACAATAAATTTTTTGGTGGGAGCAGCGTTCTCTTGTCGACTATATTCTACAGGAACAAGCATAAAATCAGTTGCTTTCACTAAGGGCGAAAGCGTATACGGTTTATTTCACCTCAGTTTTATCAATTCAGCAAAGATATTGGGACACCAGACAACAAGTCAAATGATTGTGTTCGATTTTTACTGCATAAAAGCTTAAAAGAGGACAAACAATAAAAAATGTGGAAAAGTGTCTGTATCTGATCACATTCCTATACTTATTTACACTCCTTTCATTATTTTCTCATATATATACACTCACATTATACATGGAAGCATCAAATACAATTGAAACGGAACTACCTCTCGTCGCTTTTCGTTTTGTACATCTTTGACTTCGTGTGTCTGAAAGTCGATTTTATCCGTTCCAATGTAGACGCTATCGTCAACTTTTTTTCTGGTCGGATTAAAATTTTTAATCCAATCTAGTAGTAGAGCAAGCAAGTATTTTCTGACTTAATGCTCTATATGCTCTAGCATAAAAAGAATCGTAGATTGCTTGTAGAGAGAGTTTTATTTTAAAAATTCATGCAGCTTCGGTTTCATGGTTTTAAGCACTCACTTTAAAAGATTTAAAAGAGTAATTCGCATTTGGTATGCGCCATCCATATTCTCATTATGGAAAAAGTACGCTTTAGCATGTATTTTTATCTTGAATCTGCGACAGACAAAAAATAAAAGAGCTTATCATCCCAACCAAATGCAATGTAGTTCTTAAAATAAAGATTTTGTGTGGGTTTGCTAGAAAGTCTTAAAAAAGTAGGGAAGAATATTATCAAGTTTTGATTTCGGTTTGTTTTCGTTGGTGTTTTCATTAAGACTTGTTCCATTCTACGTGCTGAATAAAAAGCAATGAAGCTGCAGTTCCAAATATCTGACTCAAATTCTATAGTGTTGACAGTGATAAGCACAAGAGAAAGCCCACAAAAATAAATATTTAGCTATTCAGGGAGACCACTTTTTGTGTATCCTGCAAGATGATTGAGAACGATAAATAGTATCGTTTTGTCACTTTCAGTAGTAATAACTGATCAGAGCAGCTGAAATTCGTTCATAAATGTACACAAAAGCTGAATCACTTTGGTGTCCAATATTGCAACGTTTATCGTTTTATTCATGGTGAAATGGCTACATTCCAATTTTCTCTTTCATGTGCAATGTTTGTCGTACGACCACGATGAAGAGGTAATGCCAAAAACACATTTTTTTACGGTGGCATGCCCAATGAAAAAAATAAACTGCCAGCAAGCTACTATAACAATGTTGCAAAGGTAAACGTACACGTTTACAAAATTACTCTGCTTATTGAATGATACTATATTACGAGCATGGCACAATGACACAGTCACGATCACAAATACTTACCTTCTTTTTAAAATTCTTCTACTCTTGTGATAACGGACAGACAGCCAAAATTGTATCATTGAAGAAGAAATAATACATACATTTCAGCATAAAGGAGGAACATAAATGGAAAAATATAGATGTTCATGGGAAGGGAGAGCAACAAAGAAAAATCTCTAGGCATCTTTCTACTCTTGAATCCAATTTCCACACAAGTTGGGTTTCTCCTACTTCGTTTAATAATTTCTTCTCGCCTCGTTTTCCTTTCTTTTACCCGAAGTGTAATAGGAGGAGACATGTAGCTCTTTTATCTTTTTTCCGCTAGTATGGTATTTTAGAGGTGATGCAGTGCAGGCTCCTTAAAATTCAGTGACTATGTTTCAACACCACTGGATATTATCTCCTATAACATTCCCTCTTTATTATTACGATTACTGAGATTGTGTATGGTGATTGATACACTACTCGATAGCTATGAACTGAGAAAGAACGATGTACTGTAGTTGGTTTTTAGAATTTAAAATGTTTACCCAATGAATTCATTGTTGTTTTCATTGCGTGAAAGTGAGAAGTGTGATGATTGCTTTTACTGCATAATGTAGGTACACATATAAATGACATAAATTCACTCGTATATTTACTTTGTAATAAGGTAATTCGCATGCAGCCAATGTATAAAATTCAATTTTTCCTTTCTATTTCAGAGCTAATAAATGAGTAATTTTATTTATCACGGGTGAATGAAGAGTCAAGTGGCTTGTAGAAACACGATGCTGCTGTTATAGTCTTTTTTCCCCGCACTAAGCTTAGAACTTTGTATTCTATATTTTCAACCATTTCTTTTCTGAATTTGTCAACTAGTCAACCACACTAACAGCTTACTGCGTTCTCCATGGTTTACCTCTGTCTTGCATACAACAACCAGTGCGTTAGTCGACAAGTTCTTTCGACACTTGGAATTGGCAAGGAAGACTAGCATGTTATTATTATGTAATATTTACGTAGTTGCACTTGTCAATTAGAATTAGGGTGATGAGGGAAGTTTACTTTCTCCATTACATATTAAACCTGAAAATTCAATATATGTATATGCAAGGAAAGAGCATAGTAATGGGAGGCGACATGTAGCATGCCTTCTTAAACCATAGGCTTTTTAAAACTTTATAAAGTAACTTTTTCCTTGAAGCAAAATAGAATCCCACCTTTGACGCGTCAATTAAAAGTTTCCGTGCAGTCACTGCTGAAGTTTTCAAATATCATGTATTTATGTATCTACACGTGCAACCGACACTCACAAAAGGAGATGTTTATCATGCACCTCCTTCATTTTGTTTTTAAAAGGGAACTTGAAACGGAAAAGCAGAAGACGGATAAGCTTCTCTACTCTGTACTTCCCCCTTCGGTGGCAAACGAACTACGACACGAGCGTCCAGTGCCAGCAAAACGTTACGACTGTGTGACACTGCTTTTCTCTGGAGTTGTGGGTTTCACGGAGTATTGTGCAAGAAACTCAAATTCGCCCATGAAAATAGTACAACTCTTAAATGCCATCTATACGACATTCGATGTGCTAACGGATCCCAAGAAAAATCCAAACGTTTACAAGGTAACCGCAAAAGAAAGTCTTTCTCTTAGCCTAGCTTCCTCACAAAGCGAGCTCGAGTTGATTCATCTGCTGTTTACATGATGAAAAAACTAAAAGTATATCAGTGTGATGGAGCGTTTAATTACCTAAGCATTGCCTACATTTTGTAAAATATGTTGAAAAACTAGGTTGAAACTGTGGGTGATAAGTATATGGCAGTTAGCGGTTTACCAGAGAAATGTTCATCTCATGCAAGGTGCATTGCGAGACTGGCACTAGACATGATGGATTTGGTTCAGCAGGTCAAAGTTCCAGACATTGAAGTTGTATGTGTTCACACAGTACACGAAAAGTATTTTTAACGCATATTAGAATCCACAGGAGTTGACTCTTGCACTTTCTCTTTCTTAAAGAAAATCACGATTGGGATACATTCCGGAGAGGTTGTGACAGGAGTGATAGGGCAGAGGATGCCGAGGTATGTACTTATCAACACTATATCAACTCATACTTCAAATGGGTTTCTTGAAAATCGTTTAAGTTCCTTCATACTAGGCCTTTTTACAGTTTTAGAGCAAAAGAAAGGGAAAGTCGGAAAGTATGCATATATTTTGAACTATGATTTAAAAAACTCGTTACATTGCAGGTACTGTTTGTTTGGAAATACAGTCAACTTGACTAGCCGTACTGAAACGACAGGCTGTCTTGGTAAAATCAACGTGTCTGGCGATGCTTATCAGTACGTGTCATCATTACAAACGAATAATATGCTTTGTATAATAAAATTTGCATGATGCCCCTATAGTACACTTGTCAATTTTATCGTGCGCATAGATGGTTGCAAAATGAGCAAAACTTTGACCCATCTTTCCAATTTGAGTATCGGGGTCCTGTGTCCATGAAAGGAAAGGCGGAGCCTATGAATGTGTACTTTTTGTCAAGGAAAACCCCACACAACACACCAGGTGAGTAAAATTACCTCCCAGGAACTTCACGAATGGCTTGTATGCAAGTATGCAAATAATTACATTCTAAAGATCTAACACGCACTCTCAATACTGACCAAATGCAAATTATATATTGCTTGTAGCATCACTAACCACTTCTGCTGGGGACGAACGCATTGCTACGGATAGCGTGAGTTTGGCAGAATCTCACATTGACCCATCTGACGTGAACGTTGCTATGAAAAGTAGCGAAGAGGGAAAAAATAACGATATCTGACAAGAAAAGAAGAAGAAACGTAGGTCGACCGACTGCGGTTCTTCATCCCTTTGTCTTTTGTTGTAGATTAGAGTAGACTTTCACAGATTCCACATTTAGTAGTTTAAAAATTACCCATATACCATGCTCCGAGACCAAAAAATTGCTGAAAAAGGTACAATCATTGAATCTCGAGAACCGCTTCAAATAAATAAAAAATTGTCTTGAACCGCAATAATCCTCATTTCAAAAGGTCCACATATTTTTTGCGTGCATACAAAAATACATTCATTGGATCACTTGTTCACACATCCACCGCTCCTTTAAAGTTTCTCTTAAAGTTTATTTTTATTAAACACGCAATATTGTTTACGTTCACGCATTATAAAAATCACATACAATTTTGGTACAAAAGTTCCCACAAATACTACATTCATCGACATTAAAACAATCCTTTAAAGATATCGTTGGTATTTCATTTTAAAATTTAAAATAAAATAAACGCTACGCAAACTTATCCTACTGTACAAAAGTAGAAAAATTAGATTATGTTGACACATTCAAATCCAATTTTACCCATTTTCGATAAATATTCTGTTCAATCTTTGAATAAAAACAAGCACACTACTAGTAATAACTAATGAATGGAATGATTATGTTATGAATGGAATATGTTTGCCTTTCCATCGAAACTATAGTTGAAACAACAGAATCGACCATAGAGTCAGCAATTATTACACGTTATATAATATACGCTACTATGCGCTAATCTTACATTAAGACGCTACATAAGGTAATTAAAACTATCAAAAGGCTGGACACGGTTAAAATAATAGATAATCCTTAAACTTTTTTTTGCTTTCAAACCAATCCCTCAGATATTTTCTGTAGGCAAAGTTTGAGGTTCACTTAATAAAAAAGTTTAATCTCCTTAGTTCTACAACTTACGCACAAAAAGGAACAAATGTTAATTATATTACATGGTTTTTTCAAGTTAGCTCATCCTTCGTAAACGTCCATAGTACCAGTGCTGTTGAAATTTTGTTTTTGTTTTTAAGTGCTCACATGTCGACTGTACACTTGAAAGAAAATAATTTAATTGCAATCGGGAATGGATGCTTTTCTAGTTTATCAAAAATATATCTATTAAATACATCTAGTGTAGTATTATATAGTATTTTATGCAATGCAGAATTAAGTTTAGGTACGGCACGGCACCTAGCTTATTTTCACATCCCCGTAAGTACTTAAAATATAATTATGCTAATTTAATTATAAAAATAAAATTAACCGTACACATCTCTCTACTACTTCAAAAAATTAAAACATTTTGGGATGGTAACAGTAATATTCGCACAATTTTCACCATGTTCCAATTATATGGCGTTACAAAGACAATGTATATTAAAGCTTCCATCACGGCATCAGTACAATACTATAAATACATACTTAAAATGTAAAAGAATAGTTTTCCTCTCGTATTACTGCTAATCTCTACGATTTTTTTTGTGTTATGTCAATCTTATAAAAAATATAAATCGATGAATATCAAACGTTTTATGCCTCCGACGTATTGCAAATATCACACCGTACCAATCCAGATGGATCGCAATGCATGCACTTGAGCGCGACAAATTCCGTGGTGAAGTGATTGCGATGCACTGATTTCTTGGAACCATTACAAACTGGACAAGGCAACATTCGAAATCCACCACAGCGGTCACAAGTTGTCAGCACTGATAGACTCTGGAGTTACAACACAAACGGTAAAATTATAACTAAAGAGGACAACCGATACATATAATTGAATTGACATATTGAATTCCGCATACCTTATAAGGTCTAAGTAAATCTCTCAACTCTCCAGTTTCGTTTAGCTTTTCAATTAGCTCGGCATCCTGAAATTATAAAAGATTGAATGAGATCGTCAGCCTAAAACACTATTCCTTAGAGAAAGTTTAGAGAAAGCAAGATCGTTATGACATTTTAGAGTATTGATGAAGAAAACTTTTTTGTTGCTTTTATTCTTTCAACAACTAGAAATATTTTAACTAAATGACTAAATTTTTAGATCAGTATTTACTGAAAGTTTAGACAAAATTGTCTCGTAGCTTTAGCTGTTAGCATTTATAATGCCTTGTGTTCATGCAACGCAGAGGCGTATGAATGGGGTGAAATACTTTTTCAAACACGAAAAAAGAATCATACAAAAAAGTAAGATGAGAATCAAAAGTGGCAGAAGAGGCATAAAGTTGTAAAATAACCGAGGAAACAAGAATCAGAGAGGCAAAGAAGAAGTTCATTCAACAATTTCATTTTACAGAAATTGAATTTAAAAAATGAACGCATTCATATTCTAGCGACTCAATACTTTCATTAATAGAGCTTTGTATAGTTTTTGATCAATTAGATGTATGACAAATACTGAAAACATTTCGTAGATACGTATAAAGTAATCTAAACAGATTTGTGCACGGCTATTATTACAATAATGGAACACGCATGCAGCACTGCGTTTTAAGTTGTGTAGCCCCCTCGAGGTCATTTAGAATCAGGTATGCATAATATTGTAGCATTCCAAAAGTCTAGTTAATCATCAACGTAAATCACAGAAAGATATTTCTAATTTCTGCTCATACTCATAGTAAATAGAACAAAACTGCATGCAACGTAATCATCAAGTAGATGCAACTTCCGTTGCGTCGCGACAACTCGACCAATGGAGCTTCGTATTATCTCTAATATTATCAATGTATGCTCCCTGTATGCCATAATTACATTTGTAAGAAGTAAAGTAGGTACCTATGCAAAATTGATTGTAGCACATATTTATTAAAAACATGTCACCTTTCATTATGCAAATAAACTGTATGTATTACTGTAATACAGGAAGTTGTCGGTCACCATAATTGTAGATTTGAAATAAACTGTCGTAACATGACAATTAAGTTAAACGCTGGCTAATAATGCAAAGCTTTGCAGCATTGTAAATATTTCAAAACTCTTTAGTTTTTTTTCTAGAAGTAGTGGCAGACAAATGTGTTGACCGTACTCTTCTCAAATTAACATGTCACATTTGAGCATTTCTTACTGCTTTTTGAGAATATGCAGACACTGGTAGACGACAACGCGATGACCTAAAATAATCCTACGTTAAAATCAAAACTAAAAAAGGTATGCTATTGACTGATGAGCCTGTGACGTCCCTCACACCTGATGATACCACATATTTAACACAATTAAAACTAAAAAAAGAGTAACGTTGATTGTAAATAATCGTGTGGATTTTTGACCCATTGTTAGTTAATAACTTCCCTCATTTAAAATTGTAAGGCTGCATGGCGTTTTTTGGAGTCGTATGTATTCAAATCGGCTCACTATAAAGGCGAGTTGCACAGGATCAATTAAATAAATAGGTGACGACGCAATACCTTCAACAATACACAAATATATGCATGCTAATTGAAAAATACTGCAAACACTTGAAAGTTTGGATTTGGGATCAATGAAATTATCTATTTTACAAATATTCAAATTTTCTCATTTTATGCAAACTAAAGCTGTGTAGTTGCAATAGGTGTCGACTCAGATAATCTCAAGTCACCTACCTAGCACTCCAATCTCTCAGCATCATATTCTTCTACTACGAAGGCTGTTTGTTGCAGTTGCTCTTTCGACTGTTACACGAGCTGATTGATTTGTAATTATTTGTTTGAATTCGTAAATTTTCAATACCACTGTCTGCAGTAATCAGTCTGAATTAATAATGCACACCTAAAAACCTCAGTGCTGACATTTAAGTTGATGCATGCAAAATATATATTATGAATATCCTATTCATGACCCCAAAATTTTATCGATTGCAAAACGGAAAGAAATCAAAGAAACACGATAGAATTTTTTGTGTCTCCAAATGTTAATGGGAAGCCTTCAATTCTAAGAAAATACAGGTCGTTGCAATTATTACTACATATCAGGAATCCCTGTAAACCTACATTACACAATAATCATTAACGATTTTTTTTGTATTTGATAAATACACCGAATCTAACGAATCAGCGTTTCAAAATGAAACGAGTGAGACATGAATAAAAATGTGGTACCCCCAGATGTTGACCCTCAAGAAACACTTGCGGCAAGGCAAGCTGGTTAAAATTTGGGAGGCGATGCCGAATCTCATTTTGAATTGATCGGTTCATGTAGCAATCCCTTTCATCGAATTTGACCAGCAGATTACGAAGTATCTGTTTTACTTTCTGACATCTCTGGAATGTGTTACGAACGACTCCCATGCTGGTCACGTAGACAACCACACGTCCTTGTTCCTTTTCTGTGTATGTCTGAAAAGAGAAAAAAAACAAGAGCAATAAGCAAACAGTGTAGATAATTTCATTTCAAATGAAAAAGGGCACGCTCCACATATTGTAAAACATTTGCCTGACCTATCTAAATTTTTACTTGAAGTAAAAAAAAATCCGAACATTTTCTTTACATCTCACATTATCCTAGGTCATTTGAAATACACCTTTTATGCAACCATTACCTTATTTGAGCTCTTATCAAATTAACTGACACACACCCACATTTTAAACAACTTTTAGTTTCACAAGAGAAAAATAAAGTTTTTACAACCGTGGTATTGCACCATTGACACTCTTTTTGCGTGTCTGCTTTTCATAATACGCCCTATCATCACCAAAGCATATATTTCAAAGAGAACTGGCTCATTGTCTGGGTGAGAATCGTTTATGAAATTTTTTATCCTAATAAACTCGGAACACCTAAAACTTGTAGGTATGATCATTCATCTCTTCAGTAGTAATGCCCGTCCCACCGACTGGTCCGAATACGCTTTTTTTTGCTATGAATTGCTAACAAACCAATTATTTAGGTTGATGAAATTAACAAGCCTTTCAGCAGAAAAGCGGCAGAATAAGTAGGTATTCTTGTTATTGGTGTAGCGTGATCAGTGCAATTAAGGTGGATGTTTTAACAGCAGAATGTTAAAACTAACCTGTACCAACGCGCAGCTTTAAAAACCTGTAACATAAAAGGCGAAGGACGTGTCATGATTTTTGCTTACTTTCATAGCGATAAACAACAACAAATAATGAGTTGTTTAAATTAGAGCTCATGCACCAAATGCATCAGGTTTGATTTATTGGCTTTGATGCAAGAGCGAGCAGAGTGCAACCATCTCTTCAAAATGCTTAACCATTAAATTAGCAGTTTCAGAAGATAAAATTAATACGAACAAGTTGTAAGAGTGGAAGTAAATAGATGATTGGCATATATTGGCTTTTCATTGCAGTTATTAAAAAATGATAATATTATCTTCAGCAAGCTTAAGCCACAATCTAATTGCTGGTTTTCGAGGAGGAAGATAGACATGCAATATTTCAATATTAAATATAGAGTACATAGTTTCTACACTCTGATTTTTACACACTTGAAAAGCGCAACGAAAATTTTAGATTTATGAATACTTTTTATACCAAAAGGGATATCTGCCGCCCATGTTTCGGATAAATTATAGATATCCTGAGTGGATGAAAGCAATTTTTCGCCACTGATGCAAATAGCATAACAATTTAGTGCAACAGGAAAAATGTATTTTTGGCTTGTAACGCGATCCTATTCCGATCCCTACATCATCGGAAGGTGGAATTAGTGACGAAAATGTACTATCTGAAAGGCATATTTAGCATAAAAACACGCAATCCAATAAATCTCGTGAAAAAGATAGTGTGCATCTTAAGTACAACAGGATGTCTTTAGAGCAGTCTAAAGTTGGAGATTGATAGTTAAATTTGAGAATAGTACCTTTAGTACAGGGAGGGAGTAAGGAAATTGAAAATAAAGAAGTGATTATCTCTTTTGGATACTTGCTGAAGCATGACCTATTCGATATAGGTATTCTCTAAAAAAAACAGGAAATGATAAGGGGCACGGTGCATGTACGTAGAAAGAAGTTTAAAATGTAAACAAAATCTTATTTTAGTTTACGTCCAATCTTTCTGCACTGTTACGATTGAAGGGGAATCTTTCTCAGATGCTCTAATAATATCTTTGTTTGTTATTTTGCAGACAACATCAAATTTTCACAGTCTACACATGAAGTTCATCTGTAACGCAGCGCTATAAACCGGCGCATGGGTCCCTAGTCCCTATATTTAGAGCGAAATTGTGTGCGTATGCGTTGAATTCTCTACAAATCTATCTACTACTAGAGTGGTGAAAATGAAAATTAAAACATTCATTACACACATCGGATGTAGCTACCGCTTTTTAAAAAACTAGTACATTTTTGTTTAACGTTGAATTAATCATGCTTCATCATGTTTTTGGATTGTTATGATTGAGAGATACTCGAAAACTTCAAAAGTTCTAGTTTTAAATATTTGTTCTGTTCAGAAGTATGTAGAAGAACATGATGGTATGTATATTGATAAAAGTAGAGAATAGTGAACAGAGCAATCGAATGTATAACTCTTCCTACTTTACTCATAGAATTTTGTATAAATAAAGTCATGCAAGAATATCGAATAAAAATTTTCGCATGTCCAAACAATTATTTGTTATTATTTTTTGTTTTCTGCCAAATATTTTTATAGCTATGTAGATAATAAATTTAACCGTACACTTTCGCTGTGTTCTGAAGAAACGGGTGTACGTAGATTCTAGGTTAATGAAATGTGATTGTCTACCTATAAGGTAGATGAGCGCTCTGCTTTTTCTTAATAGTACTGCTGGCGTATGGACACATTTTCCACCCGATGCTAATTATTACGCCAGTTTTGAATGTAGGTAGTTGTACTATTCACTTTTTTGTTGAATTGGGTTGCTCTCGTTCATTGTCATTTCTTCATCACCAATAAACAATTCATCAACTTTTAAAGTTCCTATCATCTCTCTGTGGCACAAATCTCCATCGCAACGAAAGAGTCACAGCTCAATTAAAATGGAACGGTAACAATCCCATTTAGCGTCTCCTGCTACTTATGCATTAACTAACGTTGATACTTGAAAATTTGATTATTGTACAAATTAGCTTTAAAGGAGATATGCCCACTTCTGCTACAGGCAATTAACTTGTCCGCTTGTCGATGCATACAGTCTCTTTACCCGTTCTGTAACTAAGAGTGCTTAACTTGAGCGTATTCCGTCACCAAATTTTAAGAATGTGTTTTGATTCATTAGCATAATATTGCACAATCCTACAGTGCTCATATATGTAGGAGGGATGTTTTGTTTTACTGTTGAGACACTTGGGCTTACCAGGAATATATGTTTTGAAGTAAATGTCTGCATAAGACATTTTGAAGGTTACTCAATCAATGAACATTGATAAAGACAAGTGAACCGACTTGACATGTGAATTTTTTATACGCATACATTTAGCAGTGATTACAAAACGGCTGTGTTAAATATTGGATACTGATCAAGATCGAATATGGCATCATCAAAGTATGGATCGCACAGGTAAGGCACACTATCGATCGATTGATACATCATCTCATCAATATTGGTTCTAAGTTGTTAATTTTAACAAATAAGCCTTTGTCAGAGTTATGGCTACTTTTTGCATTGCTATATAGCATAAAAACTTGTCATAGGACAACAAGTTACATCACGATAAACACCTGAAATTAATATGAATCCAATATACAGGCAAACATGTAAACAGCACTAAAAGAGCAGGGCATATAGAGGTGTCATGTTTGAATGAATGAAGAGATATTATCATCCTCATGAATCATTCAGTAGGTGCTGCTGTTCATCTCTTGATATTTAATGAAAGGGCCGACATTTAACTTTAAATATTTTCTGCTGAAATATGTACCTAGATTGGCAATACTCGTCTGTTGACTTTACACTTTTTCGCAAACGCTAGATCACAGATACCATGTTCATTAGCATCAGCAGTAATAATGCACGGTCTGCAGCAATCGTATGTATGTACCGTTTTTGACCGCCCATATGAATTGCCAACTGCGTTCACATCTTCATTGATAAGCATCAATGGAGGAGTAGGATACACCGTTAAATTATGTATTACATAAACTCTAGTTGAATGAGTTTTTATTATTTATGTGGATTACGTAGAAGATAAGTGAGTTTTTAAGTTTCATTCACTATTTTTCCTACCACGCCAGTTACTCGTACACACAGCGATGGTATTGGTGAGTTATTATTTTGCATCTCACTGAGCTTGCGTACTAAAACTTTCAATTAGTGGAGGCCATGTCCCTTCACTTGAATTAAAGAAATCCTGTGCAAATGCTGTTTTGAGAAGAAGAGAAGGAATTTTTAGACAATGCTGGTGTATGTAATGGATAGGTGAACACGATAAAGGAAATGTTACTGTTCATCATTTTGCAATAATATGTAAATATTTTTGGATCGTAAGCAATTATATATTTAAGAGGTTGAGTCATTCCATTATTGTAACATCTCTTGCTACGCCTGCTCGCAAATGAAAGGATAACGAATGTTTTGTCACCTTTCTGACTTTTGTGCATAGCAAATCCATTCTACACTCTACTATTTGGAATTTTCATCGCATTGCAATGATTTTTAGGACTTTTTACCTTTAACCAAGCTTCAACTCTACCAGGCTGGTTTACGAAACATTTGAAAAGCAATGAACAATAAGTACGATTGCTTAATTAAGATCATCATCATCAAATAATGAAACCGGGATTTCTTTTTGTCGTCGGCAAATTTTGAATGGGTGTGTGGAAAAATCATTACCTACCACAGCGATATTGCTTTAACTATTGCAAAAATGCGAATGTCATAACAAACTATGAAATTATTTAGAAAGGCGTATTGTAAATAGTGTAAATTACTGATCGTAAAGACAAGTTTAAAATTGTCGAATAATTTTCTCACATTCCTGAGCACACCAATCACAGCGAATAATGCAGTAAGAATTTCATTGAAAACCGATTTTTGTGCTTCTTCCACTGCATGAAATAATTGTTTTGAAATTAACATTGAAAAATCGCTCATTTGTCAACAATCATTGGTTCAGCCTTGTTCTATGATGAGTTTTGATATTTGTAACTACATATAGATTGCACATAGGTGTATTGTTCTCATAATTATCAAACAAAGAATGGTTTTTTTCTAGACTTTGAACAGAGCTTCTTACTTGGAAAAACCTCGAAAAAGTTCGTAAAAACATCAGTGCCATGTTCTTTTATCTTAATAGCTGTCATTTTTCCTTTTCAAAAACCAACTTTTCACATGACCAAAAATAAATAAGCATGGCAAATAAGGAGGTTACAAAAGCATATATTCGCTCCCATATAAATACCTGAAGATACATAAAAAAACTATTACATGTGTATTTCAAGGTAATAGCGACACCAATTTACTGTTGCGCGCAGCTTTAAAATACCAACTCACTGTATGTCTATTACTTCTCAACTGAACTAGAAACTATGAAAAGCGAAAGCACGGAATTAAAAATAATGCACTCTGTCAATAAGGGAATGACCGATTAGATTATCTTCAGAATTTCAAATGAGCAAACGCTGCTTTAGTTATGTACAGGTATTTCATATGAGACTGGCACAATGCATATTATGTTACTGTATTTGTTTAACATTTCTCTGCTCGAAAATGTGTATTTGTCAAAATTACAATAGTTGATTTGGGTCGTAAACTCAACTAATTGGTAAAATCTGCTCTTTCGAATTCTTTGCATTTTACTGTCATTTCAACTGGTCTTCCTAACATCCCATTACAGCCCTTAACAGACATATAATATGCAAAAAGTAGATTGAGCTGAAACTTGAAATAGAATAACATACAGGATGAGCACGTCTTCTCAACTATTCTGTAATACAATATTTGCAAGTTATTTTCTGTCCAATTAAAATGGAAAACGGTTGGTTTTCTACTTTTCAAAAACGTTCAGAAGGAAAGCTCGATATGAAGCATAATATTATTATGCAAGATTATGCATTTTCTTGTGCAATGAAGACCCTCATTCAAAAATCTCGCTTGAGTGTGTATGAAAATGTATACGGTACTTGAATTGAAATTTACCACTAAACATCTTATCTTGAGCTCACGGCCGACAGGAAAGACAAACAAATTCATGAAGACAAAATAAAGTAAGCAACACTACAAAAACAACCAATAAGAAGAAGCCGTCGTTTTGGTACAAAATCAGACCTTGAACCATCTTTCTGTATGAATTTGGCCTCTAGCGGTTTTTATTAATTTCTAGAGAGATTTAAAGCAGATAATGGCTAATCAACCTTTATGAACACAATATACGAATATTTTGCACTCTACATTATTGTTTGTTGTGTCTCTTGTTAAAGCAGGTGGCCACTTTAACAGGTACGCATTGCCGAACAGTCATCATAACACTTTTTGGAGCAATCATGAAAGTGAAATGCGTTGGTAACAAACAATCGAGCAAAGCCCATACATTTTTTCATAACATTGTTAAAATTGAAGTCCTATCAGTTTATCAACGGATCTTTTCCTGATACCTGTTATAGATACAATAGGGTACTTATCATGTACCAGATTGCGATAAGAATTACTGTCATAATTTTGAATTTGTGTCTCGTAAATCTGTAGAGTATAAATTAATCCATGAATTCCAACTTTCAGTCTATTTACGTGTGCCATTTTCCAACGCATCGTGTTGCCTTCATATTAATTCATCTTATTCATATGAAGGTTATTTGTAACTCAATGCCTTCAATAATACCAATCATATGTATACATAATATTGGCTATAGAATAATGCCTACAAAAATAACAAATTAATGCGCTTATTAAAGGACGAGATATTTAGTTTGATTAGGCAACATTCACAAAATGTACGTGACAGTGTGAGTAGATTCTGTCCTTTCGAGCTTTTAGTCATATTTACCTACAAACGACATAATTCCACGTACCATAATATTTTCCCGTTTGCATAATGTGTAGTCTTCTCCTTTATTTTTTGTATATCCTTGAGACTGCAAGGCACATAGCATATATGCTCTGCTCTAATTTAGCTGGGATAATGGAATTCAAGAGAAAAATTTAGTTCTGCACTGGTCATTTTAAGGTAGGAAACATTTTTTTCAAAAATTCTCTTCTAAACATCAGTTGACAATTTGCAGAAAACGAGGTCCATGAAACTGCAAAATGCTTAAAAAGCTAGTCTTCAAGGTTGATCGCGTACACCCGCAGTCAATTAGTGAAAAACAGAGGTGACCGATGATGGTAAGAATCTCTTCAAAAAATATTTCCAGTTCAGTTTTTTCGATATTTATCTTTTCAATGTTTCTTAGCTACACGACAAACAATTGTAGAGTATTTTATCAATTGCTGTCGTCCTACTTATATTATTCATTATTAGCTGCTGAACAATTAAGTGATTATGTGTAATTAAAATATTCGTTTGTTTTTTCCTTGAAATGTTGATTAAGCCTTTTGTAGTGGAAGTAGCGATTGACAGAGATACCAATGATATCAACATATCAAGCCGTATGATGCGTTGGAGTCTTTAGGAGCAAGAATGAAAGCAAATGGTCCAAATTAATTCAATGAAAACCAAGATGATATGTAACTTTTTATCTGCATATATGAATGAAGGTATCCGTAGCGTACCGTAAATCAAGTCCTGAAGTAATAAATAATTACAGCAATGCAAAATATTATTTATCATTCTCTGGGACTTTAAGAGCACATTAACCTGCAAACAACCTTTGTAAATTTAGTGCAGGAGAGCTGTATTCAATTGTTGAAAACCCTAAAAATAATAATTTGTTTTAAGAGTGAAGCGTCATACTCATGTTCATCTTGCTGACACTACTGCCCCATTACTGTACTTCAGAACTTAAATACCCACTGTGACAACAGCATCGCATTAAAATCTCTTGTCGCTTCCTCTACAATCAAAACCAGACAGACATAGAGTGAATCTAGCAATTCTTAAAGATAACACTGTATTTTTTCATTTACTTGTAGCCTACCAGGTGTTCCTTGCCAAATGACTATTATTTGTCATAAATTAAATGCTGCACAATAGACAAGAATTACCTAAAAACCAGCAGCAAATCATCATTTTTGAAAGAGTATTACGGGATCGTGTTTGTACTTAAGGTATACTATTCTCACGCTATTTACGGGTTTCTAAAACTCTAAAACTTGTATATTAATGCGATAGTATGAAAAGACATCCATGCTAATAATACGTATCAAGTGGCACATATTCGACTTTTGCATATTACCTCAACACATTTACATAAAAACGACCCTGTGATTAAGAGAGCATCCTCCGGTTATATGCATGTAATTTATCGTGACTATCAGATATGCAATTTTAATGTCATTCTATCAAACTTAATATCAACACTTTTTACGCTTAATTATGCCTGTTTCAAGGCAGCGTTTCACCACCACTCATATCTTGAGGTGAGAGAAACGAACTGCAAGATATCTTGACCAGCACCATTTCTGCTGCTGTTACAGCTTTCTTATCATTTTTATTAGTTTGGTGTTTCCCATAAGCTATAAAATAGGTTTCCTACCAGTTGATTTATGCATAGCTCTACTTGAATTCACGAAATCATAACCAATGCTTCCCACACCAAAATGTGTATATCTTTTCCTACATTTCCCCCTTGCATTACACAACTAAACACAACTCACATTTTACATATACATATACGTTTTTTTACATTTAACATAGACACATGCTGCATAAATTATGTACCAACCGAAAGTGTGATAAGGATAATCTTAATCAAGAAGCAAAACAAGGGAAGTTTTCAATGTATTTGCAAAAATGCCGTTGTGTACAACTTTGAAAATAATTAAACAGAAAGCATTTCTAGTGCATGCGTTTGTATTAGAAAACCAACGATACCATATTTACCACAGAACGATCAACACAGTGTGGCCGTGTGAATTATCTTTGAAAAACCAGTGTATCGTAATAATGTACTTTCTTATATACATAGTTGACAAAATAATAATTTTTGCACAACAATTGAACCATCTGCTCGATTCAGATTGTGTACTATGTACATAAATACCTGTAATATTGCTTATTATTTGGTTTTTTGTATGATGATTTTGATGCTCGCATTGAATTTTCCATAAGACACGTCGGTTGTCGGTTGGTTAGTTCATGAGAAAAACACCGTTTCGTCTTTGTCAAAATCAGATAAAGTCGTAGAAAATGGTTTACTGTACCGTTGAGTTCTTTAGGTTGGATGGTTGGCTCGCTTGAGGAGTAGTGCATTCTTACAGCTGCAAGCGATTTTATGCCGTACTTTTTCACTGGGTAACCAAGTCAATAGAGTAAGCCAAGATAATCTATGGCATCATCACGATCATCATCGAATCCGTCCCATTACATTTCACTGGTTGTCTTCAACAACTTTGTGCAGACCGGACTAACCCAGCCATAAATGTATACGTTTTTTATCAACTGTGGCTCCGAACAGTTTGCTTTTTTTATTATGAGAGCTGGAGCGTAACTAACACTGTGTCTGAAGACTTTTTGATACGCAGGTAATATTTTCGAGAAAAAAATTCAAAACTGTCAGACACATCGTCATGCCATAAAATGAAATGCTAGTTTGGTTTACAAAAGTGTGTTCTCTGTTGTTCAACAAGGGCACAAAGAACAACGAAAGTAATTACAGTGGGGCATATTATGAATATGACATGATAACAAATAGCTTATGTTTCAAGATCAATCATATTTAATTTTTAAAGACTTCCTCATTATTCCCTCTCCAACTGAGCAACCACCAACAACCATGAAAATAAGGACATTCATAAAATTGGAAGAGAACGGGACATCAATGCGTAGCACTTCCGAACATTAAAACGTGGATGGGCACCTAAAGTTAATTCTCGATGCGTATGTAGTGAGCACCATAAACATGAAGTGCAAGCTTGTATAGATCCAATATTTTCACACAACATCAAAGAGTGGCCATGAACACTTGCTTCACACGTATGCAAGACACTTAATCTTATAATTCATTACAAACCTTTCGTGGCGCCAGGTTACCAGGATCACCGACTCCGTTTGACGATACTAAAATGCCAAGCGGGACTACCATGGGCTAAAATATAATCGGAGGACCAGCACCCCGTGAAATATGTGAACAGGTAAGCCTTATGATTATGCATGGCATGCATCAGAGATTTATATTTTCAGAAACCCTGACGAACTTTTATAAAAGCGTGGATTTTTTTATCATAATAACTTCTGCTCGTAAGCACAAACCCATATTAAGTGCATATAATGCACTTACAACTGCATACACGTAATACACTGATTGGAGGGATTATTTTCGATAATTTGCAGATATGCAGACGATTTTAGAAGTCATAGAAGAACTAATCAGATTACCCAACCTCTGGCTGCGAATTGCACATTATAAACAAACTAAAAATATAATTCCCTGTATGATATTTTTGGAAATCATCAAATGTGAAATGTTAATGAGCGACATTTCCTCTATATCTACCATATCAACCCTTCAGCAGTTCATATTACTGCTTGGATGATTTCTTAAACAAAGCATGAGTGATGTATGCTAACCAAAATTTTGTTGACACTACAAAAATGTATTTCTTAGCGTCCATTCTACAATGCAATTAAGAATTTATTAGTTTCAATTCTTTCTATGTAATCTATCTGCCATGAGTACTAGTGCATAATAAAGTTTAAAGCTCAGATTCTCACATAAACCATAAATCTATAATTTATAGCGTTGATTTAGGCGATAGCTATACTGATGTAAACTTCAAGCGTGCTTTTTCATTAATTAATTCTACACATTAAATGATAAATAAAATGATAAACCCAAATTAAAATCAATTAGAGATGTCAACAGTCACTTGGTGCTTTTCTTTTGTGGCAAAAGGGTGTGAAATTTTTTATTCTAAAAGTCGCAGTTGGGGACTGTGAGCGTGACGGATAATTTAAGTGTCTTTGCTGGTAGCACCAGCACTTGGTTTGAAGCTGCAAGGTTGGGAATAAGAACACTACTTCTCATGTAAATGCTAAAATACCAAAACATACAATTCAAAAATAAGCCATTTATACTGTTTTATGAGCTGTGAAAAGTGGCTTATCAGGTAAGTGAATCAAGTGTATCACAAATAGCTGAAATGGTAAAGTCAATCAGTTTGAGTGCAGAAGAAGGGAACAGTAAATACATAGCGTGTAGAAGTCGGCTCTTCTTCTCGAGAAGACTGAAATTGATACCTATTCATTGGAAATCAAATCCGTACCTATATAGGTATATCATAATCTTCAACAAAGTGCATGCATGTGGTTCAGTAAACCAATTATTCATCAGTTTTACTACTGATTACAAGCAAATTTTCTCAAGGGACGTGCACCAGGAGATAGATGAACATTTGAAGCGATTTTTAAGCTTTTTACATGTGCGTTGAAGCGCCGTTATCAAGTGAAGAAGCTTCATTCATCATAAAAATATTAATATAGATAAACACAGTGCGGCAGGTGCTAACTATAACACTACTAAAGCGGCCGTCGTTATCACTACTTTCACAAGCAAATCACTAAAAACGAGCTAAGTGATTAATTATCATGTGAGTACATCAGCCTCAAGTTAAAGTAAGCACAGTTATCCATCTATATTTTAGCAGCAAATCTCAGAAACAACCGTGTTAATGTCTGTGCAGGAATCCCCATCTTAACTGAAAGCGAATGTCAACGGAAAAATCAAAACATGCGTTACTTTGAAGAAATCTTTATAATTAACTTTAATATATGAATTACATACTTACAAGTACACCTTGTAGTCGGATTCAGCGTGAGCTCGTTAAATTCATGTTCATACACTAATTGTAAGTAAGCAAGAACATAATAATACCTGTCAATGGGAACTAGGTAAATGATAGAAAATAAGGATTCAAGGATAGCAGATGTAAATCAGCAGAATCCGATAACCGAACATCCACAAAAGCAAGAAGCGAAAGCGTGCATGCAAACTACAAGAAGACACACATTCCCCATGGTATGTGGTATAACATTAGTTATTACTCAGATAGCAAAAAGGGCAATTATGCTGATTCGCAAATATTCACTGAATGACCGCATCCAGACCGGTAGTTTGTGGTTGCTCTTTAGTAAATACTAACCATCAATTGTTTGTCGCACGAACCCACAGAGCAGCAAAGTCCATAGATATTCACCCCACACCACGTTTTACTCATGCCATAAGCTTTCGTCAAAATTTTTAGCCTTCGTGCGCCTTTCCATAAATGAGATGAGCTTTGGTTACCCTTAGAAATAACAGTAATAAACACTTTATGCATGCTTTGAATGAAAGGGAAAGGGTGTTTTCAATAAATGAGGATTAGTCAGGCAAACTTTAAGTACCAAGAAGTGCATATTAGCACAATACTGACTGAGCACCTATTCACTGCATGCCTTTCATTTGTATTCATGATCGTGATCCCACTGTCTCGTCTTCGTCTTGGCATTTTTTCCTTCCGGTAGCAGTAGCAAGCAGGTGCATGTAGAAGACATCCGTAAGAAAATTTGACACGCACACAATAGCAAACAACGATGGCATTACGTGTACAAGTGCAAAAATTCTCGTTTATTTACTTCAATGACGCAGGCAAGTAGTTGATGAAAGTAAACGCTCCGCTCCCTTTGAAATTTATTGCCGCTAAATTAAAATGCGTAATATTGGATTCTTCAGTTTGGCACTGTATCCTTATTTGATCAACAATGATTACGAGGTATTTCTGTCTTCATCCTGCAGACCCCTATCTACATGTACTTCCATTAAATTAAGTAAGTGGTCATGCATTTTTATGGATACTCACCCATTCATAAATGCGAGAGTTTTGAATATCAAGAAAAATGATAGATAACACAATGCGAACATACCTAGCAATTTTTGTCACTTGCAGTTTTTCGTGTAATAAAATTTCAAAATGACTTGCAAAGGATCCGGGACCATAACTTGACTTTTATTTTATCAACCTATGTGCAAGCCAAGCCACTAATTAGCCACTGAAGTACTGCACTGTACAAAAAAAGATTTTAAAGCTTGAGTGCCTCGATTTTTATTTGCTCATCAATTATTTCTAGTAGGACCTAGCAGGTGACAGTACAGTACCTATTCTACCGAGAACATTGTGTAATTTCCCAAATATGTCGTTAGTGAAAATTTGCTCGGCAATCATGCAGGATGAATGCAGAGGGAATTCACACAAAAAAAAGAAAACTTTCCATTGCAGTAAAAGTGAAGGTAGACACGTCAGCAGAAAAGAATTCTAGTGTGTCACAAACTCACAAATTATTATGTAAATCATATGCCTAAATTGCGTTTTCAAAACTTAATATGGGTGCACTTGCTGCAGAAAAACAGGTAGCTTCAGTTTTGGGATTCCACTCCACCAATTTAAGATGCTTTTTGCCCATCACTATATGTCTGCAATGTTATAATTACTTCACGAATATCACAGCGCAAGGCATACAAACAAATTTATTTGACGGTACATTTCTACCTGCTTTTAATCGTATCCCACTCTAGTTACTCCGTGACAGCTTGACTGCGATATAATATAGAATGACAATGATATGCAAACATTTTCGCGTGCAAAAATCGCCAATTCATAATTACATTGTCAGTGATAATGATGGCTAGGCAGACACCGTTTCGTGCCAAGTTCCCAACGCACAGCATTCACATTATTTTTTTTATACAGCAGCGACAATTGAGCTGTCTCGAGTTCCGACGGCATCTTATGAATGAATCCAATAATTTAATCCTTTTTTCAACATGTCTTCCTCTGCTTTAGGGATTTAATAAAGAGTAGTCTCTTTACCATTGAATGATTATGTGAATGGAGAGAGATTATCAATTGAGTACTGTAGTAGCTGTGCCTTTCTTTCTTGTATAGTTTTTCTTTTTCAATTACTCTTCGTATGAAGCTATAATTTCAATGCACATGAACAAAATCATCAAAACGGTTGTAAAAAATACGAATTGAATGGTTGAAGAGGATTATTCATTATTCACAAGCGTATTTTTGGTAAGTGGTAGCAGATATTTAATAATATGACAGCTTTTAGTTTATAATAGTTTAAGGGTTTTAATAGTCTTGATTAGAAGATGCTCAAGTGTGTAGAGATTCTGAGTGGCGCTTTAGAATTGTTGAGATTTTTCGCATTTAGCTTTGTATCTCAGAAGGGATAACAAGGCCTCTTCTGTCTTTTAAAATGAGGTGAAACAAAACTGAGCCTGAGGAGTGAAAACAAAAGGCTGAGTGTAAGAACAAAAACACAAACCATTTAAATCAGAAGCGGCACCTACGCATATAAGCAATAATAAAAATGATAACAAAAATTTTAATTTAAACGAATTCGTCATAAATAGTGAAAGTGAACGCATATATTGACAAGTGCTTGGCATTCGACGGCCTCATCCCCGTCTCCAACGAGAGGAGGAAATGTAATTACTTCGTTTTGCATCTTAATAATTCATTATAAACTGTTACTTCATTTCACTATGAAGTATAAATGCCAATTCGCTAACCGAACTAGAGCCAGTAAAGCATCTTCCCCGATATGCGTGCTGAAGTTTTGTTGCTCCATTAACTGCTGCATTTATAGTGTTTATATGCTCTGCACGAAACTGAAAGTAACTTTTAAACTTAATCTCTAGAACGCTGGGTTTTGCATATTGCATGTGATGTGCAACTTTAGACAATACGATAATTTGTAAGTACCCTTATAATTTGTTTTGAGTGCGGTGAATACTTCTGCCCTCTGCTTTCTAAATGCCTTTCGTCACGCTGGTAGTAAAGACAGCAGCACACAATTACAATGCTACACGACATCAGTAGTCAAAAATGAATTAACTTCATCCAATATTAGGGGAAGGTTATGGCAACAGGAAAAATGTACTCTCGTATGTAAATATCTGAAATGCTTACTTAAGCTAGTTTCTCTCGTCACCGAGGGCTTTCCATTTCATTATCCAATTTTAATCATGACAAAAAGGTTTTATTATTTTACACAGCTTAGTCGCTCTCAATCAATATTTCAGCATCATCAATTTTTAGCCTATCATGTACAGAGCATTTGGGTCATGATTTAAAAAAAAATCAGTATAGGTACTCTATAATCTAGACCTTATCATCCATTTATTGCTGTTAGCATGACAATCCAGATACATGAAAGTAAAATTACAACGATGAGATCCCCGTGAAAACGAAACGTTTACATGAAATCTATGTTTTCAGAAGATTAATAACTGTAAAGACAAATATTATGCTTTCAGAGAAAGTAGAAAAATTGACATTGTAATGGTAGCGTCACGAGGACGCGGTGAATTGTTTACAAACAAGGACATTATCTTTATTTGCTTATTCTGTAGTTGTTAGTTGTGCAGTAAAATTTAGGATAAAAGTAGATGCAAGTATAGTTAATGATTTTTAGTATTTGCTAACAATAAGATCAAGAATGTTCGTCCAATTCAGCTTAAACACAGCCGTATTTCTGAATAAGTGACAGTGGGCGCTTCGTCGCGTCCCCAAAGAGGGTAGCGACATTTTTTTTTAGCTTGCGCAAGTCTGTTTTAGTAGACGACGACCACACGAAAAAACAATCTTGACAGGCAGTGTCATTCTTGGCGTCGTCTTCATTTCATCATCTATTCATGCACATTTAACAAAATCGCCATGCGACAACTATAAAAATAAAATCTTTTCAGGTACGCGAATCTTTCTTATTCTGTCGTCTGTGTTTTTCTCGTACCTCATATATCCGTAAAGTTGGGTGCATACTTGCCCACACACTGTGTGTGCATATTTTCTATCATAACTCGTAACAAATCTGTTGAGAAAAGAGAAACTGGCGAGCAAATAAACTTTAGTAGAGACAGCATGTGACTATTCTTAGTCGATTGTGGCTGTGCCAACTGCTAATTGGTTGGAGCTATAATATTTAATACTTGTATTTACGACTACATGCTACACCTGAGCTTTATTTGTTCATTCAGAAATTGATATAACAAACAGAAATGATGAAACACAAGTAGTTTTTTTTAAACTTTGAAAGTTGCATCGGTTCCATATTTGCTAATAAAGAGACACGTAAATAGTAGGTAGTAGAAACCAAAGTTACTTTTACTAATAATGAATTCATCAAACTGCAATAAATGAAGTCCATTATAGATATGCAAATCTGAAATTTAAACGTAAAAAATAAATGACTCATCATCACAAAACTCATAACAATAGTGCAACTCATTATGAATGAAAATGGTTGTCATATGGAGATAGTAGCTGCAGGCGTCCCAGACAGAGATATCATATTCGTATGTGACCATAACGATTTCAAACAGCATTTTGTACACCACGCCTTAGTATTTCCACATGTCTAGTTTACAAACTCGACTATTCGCACTAAGCTTACTTGACTGCATTTGAAAAGGAGTGCATTTAAACGAAGTAGCACTTTGCGTCAGTGATCTTCTACTCCTCATCTGAAGAACTGCATGGTCACTGCTTAATAATACAGTAATGATTGCAGAGTATATGTTGCAGGGAAGATTTTTGATTATTCTAGATTATCCGCAATACTTAAAATCTTGCAGGTTAAGCACTTTCTGATCTATTTCTACAATTTCTCTACAATGTTATGACAGAACCACTCAGTTTCTCTAGCAACTTTTTTTCAATATTCTGTCAAATCATTCTCTCTATTTTTTGCAAACTCCAAAATATCATGAGTTGTTGTTGAGTCGCAAACTGCTTTTTTGTAACGCAAAGTCAGACAAAAATAACAGGAATGACAATCAATTACAATAAATTATAGTTTTTCACCGTTTTTAACCACCAGACATAATTTATATTCAAGTCTTACAGCACTATAATGAAGAGTAAGTACAGCGTGCTAACCCTTTAGCTGCCAAATATGCACATATATGTAACGGATAGGTATTGTATATGAAGAATATTGAATACCGTGGTATACCAATCTTTATAAAAAACGATTTGTGCAAATCTCTTAAATTGTAAATCAAAACCTTTACTAAAGACCCACATACCGAAATTATACAAAGTACAAAGCATCACTCAGGCATGTTTTTTTTTCAAAAATGGAAATGATATGACGATAAAATTGATTGTGATATATCGATAGAGATTTTCTGAGGCTGCAAATCATCATGATGACAAAAAATGAAAGCAAGTGGAGTGAAAATGGCATTTCAGAAATAGTCAAATGTGCATCGAATATTATTGTGAGTAATAGAATACATGCTTCTTTGCTTCTTTTGGCAAGGATTGAATAGAAAAAGTGGAAAGCAGTGAGATCCCTTCCCATGTTATTCGATTATTCCCAATTTGTTACTGTGAATGAAAACTCCGCATGCATATTATCATTCATTATCACAACTCAATTGAAAAATTAACTTTTTCGAATGTCTATTGTAGCCGTCTTCTTCTGATTTATCAACCAACAATTGCATCAAATGAGCCAAAAATATGTAGAAAACAGCGGAATTCAATACCCTAATTGTCATTGCTGTAGATAATGCGCTATAATGTTGTTAGTCATAGTCTTAAGAGCTAGTATCTTTTCTACGACAAGCGTCATCAATCTTCTATACGTGAAGTCATTTCTAGGCACTTACAATTAATTTAAAGATGATTTCTATAAACAAAAGAATCAACTTTGTTTTTGTTATCAAAACTACATCAAGTGAAAACTGAAAAGCAAAACACTAATGACAGTTACTTTGGAGAGACGTGCAATAATTCAATACTTTAAAGTGGTGTTTACATCATGGCGCTCATTAGCATTCTATTTCCTTTTTTTTCTCAATGCGTCATTGTTAAAAAACAAGTCAGACTGTAAGTATAAAAACCCTACCCATTCTTTCATTCCGTATAGTGATGGTAATTAAAAGCAGCAAATAAAAAGTAAATTAATTCTTGCAACAAATGATTGTACATTCGTTCAAAGTATGACTGGAAAAATTTCAATAATTCCTAATTATGTAATTTCTGAGATTGAACCTTTCAATGTTTTAGTGTCACCTGAGCAGAACTGCATAAGGCCAGGAGAGTATGTATATTAATGGGGTTCTGACAAAATCATTGACTTTACATGACGTGTTTAAATGGCAAACACAGTCAACACGACGAATTATTTAACGCCATATATAATTATAAAAAATTTGATAATAACTAATTTAACACCTCACTAATTATAATAAAGATGACTGATGACAACGAATTTTGTACGTGATGAATCATAACACACGATGCTGAAATACAAAGATAATTTGTTAATTGCTTTAATTTAATCACGATTATTATAAAGGAAAATCGAACCATATATTTTTATTGCAAATTTTGTTTAAAAAAAATGCGATCCGACAGACTCGACAAAAGTTACTACATACAAAATGCATGATGTTATGCATCTTTTGAGTAAGGCCGGAACTCGCGACGGCAATAAAATTTTATAAATTAAATAGTATCTAGCTGCACTTTACAACACGAAACATTCCGCTTGAGAAAATGTTTTGCCCATATTTTCCCAACGTTTCAGTGGCATGCCTAAATTTTTTTTAGCATACCTAATTATAAATCTTTAGACAACAACTACCACAGCTTTTCCCCAGACAAACAATATTGTATAATGCATAATTCTATGTTTTGATGACAGGTGCTTACCACCACCGCTACATTATCATTATCACCAAGTAACATCTCAAAGCGCACATAAAACATAAATAGACACTTTTACAAATTTGATACCGTTGTTGAATGTTACGCTCTGCTGTCACTCCTGCATTGCATCCATCGATAACACTATTCGAAACGCTCATTTATAGAAATTTAATTCGTTTTTGAATGAAGCACATCTTAATCACAAGAAAAGCATGCATAAATAAATAAGAAAAAAAAACTACCACAAACGCCATAGGAGAGACAAACATAAAGGGAGTCTATCGTGTCGGGATGTTTCGTTTTGCCCTTGTTATACATCACATCACAGGAATGTACCGTTTTTATTTGTTTATTTCTTTTGATTTTGTGAAAATCTGACAAACAATGGAGTTCTTACTCCGTCTAGGTAAGTGCATATTATGAGAACCATCTTTCAACTACCATTACATTTGTAAGCCCCTTTCTTTCACTAATGCCCTTGTGGGCACCGACTGCGTCGTCAGTAGCTAAAGGATGATACTGCAGTGCAATTAGCAGGCGCATCACACTGTGCATCGCTGTGATGTTTAAACATGAGCACTTGAGAAACCATGATGATAAGACATACATAAATTGTATATATTTTTTGCATTTCTCACAAACTGCGAGAGAGATATTATGTACTCATCACCATTACGTTAAGAAAATGGCAATGACAGATATTTAATCAAAATAAAAGTTTGAGAAAACTGTGTTACTTGTGCTACGTAATACTGCGGAAACGGAGAGGCACCGGCGGCAGGTTGTAGCCGTGTAATGTGTTGTTTCAAATAATTCAGCCTAAACACATTTACTTGATATTATTTTAAGGCACGCTTGTATCAAATATTTACACATCAAACCCAGCATGTACTTTATGTGGTTACCTAAATTGTACCTTTTTTCAATGATGATAGTCATTGACGTAGGTATTTGATTGTCTTGCAGCCAGACAGACGAAGAGTAAGCGGTTTCTTTCACCGACTTGACTTACCTATCTTCGTACAATCATTTTTTTACAGATAAGAGGCAAGAGGTTGACAAAGTAGCATCCACAGTAGTAGTAATGACCACCGAAAAGTATAAATTTTACTAATGAGCATTTACAGGACAACAAAGAAACGGTTTCAAGAATAATTTTAATATTTGATGATAACCTTAGAGCCAGTGTATTTTAAAAGTTATCTGTACTAGTTGATGTGGTTTCTAGACATGCGTCTCCAAAGATAGAGTCATTAAGCCGTTACAAGATGCTTGTTAACAAACAATGGTAAAGTCATTTTAACTGTTTCAATATTTTTCTCAAAAACAATGCCCATGCTTATTACGATTACGTGGGGAGGATGTAAATCATAAAGAACGTAACAAAAATTCAAATTCCTCTAGAGCCTAAGTGTCTTACGGTCACTTCACCGTATGCATTTTTCAGGAATGGAAGCAAGTTGCTCCTGTTGCATATACCCATTTCTAGCATCAACACCTTGAGTCTGTCACACTGACATTGAATTTTCTGCTTCACATCTCCGTTCATGCAGCATTAAGGAATTTTACTGCAGTACAATTGAAAACATGTTGAGAACGGAAAATTGACTTTGACATTTAAAAAATAAAAGTGTGTTGTAAGAGCGGATAGACAGCGGGCAATTGATATCTATGTGGCAGCAACGCACGGGTCTGCAGTTTGTCGTCATACGCCGGCCACATGTTGCGGCCTTCTGGCAATGTCTCATTTTTTATTATCAAAACCTTTGCATTTTCAACAAAGTGAAAATAGAAATCATTTCGTGCAATCAAGATACGATGTTGAATGAATGCGGTGTTGAGTTGAGTGATGGCTGAGAAACCCAACAATCAAATTGATAACATTATTGATTTCAAAAGAATGGTTGATAATAATATCGTTTTTGACAAACGATTAATGCTTGCAAATATCTGATGTACATCGCAAAGAAAACAGATGAATTATTAGTTCGGCCTACATTTTGCTACCGGTGTGTTGCAGCAAGGATGCACCATGCACTGTTTCTAAAGTGCAAATTTGGTTGTAATTTTTAATATAATATACTGTTTCTTGATGGCTTCATATAGCAACATGGGTTTCTACTATTAAAGTCGATTTTTCAAAAATTTACTTCAAGATGGTACTACATAGTGGTAAATATAGGTAGTGACATTAGTGCCATCTTCTACAGCCACAGTAAAATATGTTCATATTGAATTGTATAGAAAGCAACTACTCTATAATTGATGAATGCAAGCTGAGTCTCCTCAATAAAATTCCTGATAACTAATCGTGAACCTGGTTACACTTTCATTGTCGATAAATCAAGAAAATTACTTGATTCAGACCTAGACAAAACTGGAAACTAAAACTTTTATATTTTTATCAATCCTGGTCACTTGGCTTCTTTGTACTTAATTTGCCAAATATTCATTAATTGTTATTAGTAACTTATAGCAAGAAACGTTTATCAAAGATATAAACCGAACGATTAAATAAATTACATATGAATATCTGCTTGTAATCGATAAATCACAGAACGCAGCCAAGATCAAGTATGAAACGGCCAATTAATGGAGTATCGGATACAATTACAACCCCCAACGTTTGTGGCTATTGTTTTCGCTGTCATCCTTTTTGTTTCAGTTTATTTACGGCATAAAAGACAACATGAAGTGACATATCAAATATCGCAAGTGTGCAAACTTGATATGCACTACACGTTCGAAAGTTGTTGCGGTAATTTAGTTGGATAAAAGAAAAGTCAAAGTCAAGACTCTTGAAAAGCTGCTATTTGTGGGGCATAGCTGATGCAAGGAATGCAAAGAAGATACAATAAAGAAATCTTAATAAGATATTGTATCTCCATATTATAGGGAAGTTATGCGCTAACAGCTTTGAAAAATTCCTACACCGCACTCATTCTATTCACCATTCACAAGTTACAAGTGCAAGACATAACCCAATTGTATTTATGTGAATCTAAATCTAAGAGAAGAATTTCGAAAATTACAAGCATGCACATCTTAACTGATAAAGGAACTCTCGTCGCTAATCGAACGTAAGTTAAGCAAACGTTGCTACTTTTCAGAAACAAGGTATTGAAAGGACAGAAAATAGTCAA
This sequence comes from Willowsia nigromaculata, assembly GCA_034700605.1. NCBI lineage: Eukaryota > Metazoa > Arthropoda > Collembola > Entomobryomorpha > Entomobryidae > Willowsia > Willowsia nigromaculata. The sequence continues at coordinate 24,289 of JAQIXX010000364.1, read as the reverse complement.
CTTCGTGTAATACGTAATGATTGAAAGTGCTTCTGAATACTGTCTCGTATAATCAATCAGGTCTGCAAGGATAAATGTAATTGTCAAAAGATTAAACAAGAGCAGTATAATCATATAATGTGTGTGAAAACTTATTTTCCAACCTGTATAAATTATTGTTATAATTATGAAAAGGCTATATTGCCTTTTAATGCTACTTTATTATTTTCATTATTTAATGGGATTGAGCTTACAGTTTTTATGAGGATGAAATAAAACGAAATAAAATGTTAAATATTGACTTGTATTAGTAATTCCATTTACAACATAGACACGTACGCTGAACCCTGCACAGTTCACTCAAACTTGCTGAAAAGGAAATAGATTTTGTACAAAAGCGTATTTTGCTGTTACTTGGCACGATGATGGTGAATAGCCACTGAAATTTTAAATTTGTTGTTCCGTACCTTTTCATTACTGCAACCATCTTAACGACTGTAAAAATGGTTTACCATTTACCATATTCATATTAATACACAAGCGCTTCTTCACTTTTCAAAAAAAAAACATTCAAAAAATTTATCCGTACTTTGCTCAAGATTATTATTATTTTTAAATATTATAACGTTGTTTGTTGGTCGCACAGAGTTTTGTACATGCATGCCAAGTCAAATGCTTGCACAGAATAATGATGATGTTGAAAAAATAAAGGCTTGTTGGCATTTCATTTGGCTAGTGGCCATGACTATGACCGCTGAAAGATGCCACCACCAAAATAACAATGAAAATGTTCGTACACAAAAAGTCATATTATTATGCTGTACTTTATGCGTATGTAGAACCGTGACAGGTTACGGTTACACATCATTTCTGTATTCAAATAAACTGCATTTCCAAAACACTCGTTTGATGCGAAAAAATAATATGACACAATAGTATGCACTCACGTATAATAGAGCCATTTCATGTAACCACCTTACAATTACTACCTGTTAGAAAACTACGATGATATGAAATGACCTCTTGTTTAGACCAATTTTTCATGGCTAGTGCCGATTATTCACATTTAGCAGCTTTGAATATTCAATACTATAACATTCATTGAAAGAAATTTGCATGTGTGATATCAACAATGCGAAGATTCTTTTGAGAGTTTCGCACACACAGAGACGTGACTGGATCTTGAAGTCTTAGGTTAGGTTCGGTCGCATCATCTAAACTTAAAACCACTTGCTTCTCCTCCACCAAGCATCATTTTTCAAGTATTAATGCAAAGACACACATACTCAAACGCCTGGCACAGATAGCGTTAATACGCACTGCAGCTATAATTGGAAGGGATTGGTCAGATATATTGCTACCGCACGACAATAAAATCGTGAGGCAAGTCATAAAGTGTCAAAATTTACAAGAACTTCTCGTCACTCAAACATGAGATAAATTTATGATGAGCGCATAAATAACATATAAAACGTCGGTGACCGATTGGTTTTATTTTGTTTAACCGTGTGTACAGAAATATATGTGTAATGTGCTGTTTTGGGATGAAGGCACGGAGACTCAAGGCAAGTTCCCATATTAAATCCCACATTTAGGTTGATAATAAGGCACGATTTTTATCATTACTACTAATAATACTCTTTTAATGGGTTCTGTATTAAATCCATATATTCTTCATTTTTCCTTCTCTCCAACTTCATTGGCGTATGAAGATGAAGGTGCAATATTAGATGTCATCAAGTCACTTTTTTACCATCTTAATTAAATCTCATGGTGCATTATGCTTGATATGTATGGAAATGAAGATACGTGATATAATTGCAGTTGTGGTGTGCCATGAAGACGTGGTGCTTTTTTCGCTCAGTTTCATAACGCTACCATTATAAATTATAGTCAATAGTACACATGTCAATGCATTTTAAATTAAATATCCTTGTTAATTAATATTTTAAATGAAGAGTTCTGTATGCAGTAGAGAGTTACTATATTAATGGAAATACTCAATTTATGGTCGGTCGGTTATGCTTAAGTCACGGTTGGAAAAGTAATTGCTCTGCTTTCTGTCAAAAAAAATATCCTCACCTCCTGAAACTCCACCTGTATGACGTACACTTACACGGGCCTCTATTTCTCGCAAAACTAAAACATGAGCTTGAAGGCGTATTATGATGAAACTCCAAGCACGAGGCAGATGGGAACCTTCAAACTGCATTTCCCCGTGCAACCGAATGTAAGTCAGTTTGCAGTTCGAAAACTGCATACAGTTATTCGGCTAGTTTAAAAATTGATTGTAATACCAAATCAAGAAACAAAAATCCATAGAAATTGTGTTAAGTTTAGCTAGCGGATGAGCACACGTAACAATCTGCGTCATGTAACAAGCTTGTTAAAATTAGGTGCGTGGTTTTACACAAGTGATAATTTTTTTCATGCGTGCCTAAATCAAAAGTGTTTTCATTTCATGAAAGATGCAGGCTATCTTGCCATAAAATGGTTATGTGGAGCAAATGACTAAAACAAACAAAAACTATTTATATGCTAGCCTACTGAAGAGTCGAATAAAGCTTGAATCTATCTATGCTATAGAAAAAGTGCACGCCAGCCACCTAAACAATGTGCATAAATACAAGCAAATGCATATAGTATCGTAGAAGGGTTTCTAAGAAGAAGTGCATCAAAATTTAAAATACTTTACTTTATCATTAAAACTGCAATTACACTTACACTGAAAATCCGTTCGTTTTCGAATAGTGCAAAAGAAATAGCCGGTGCGGCGGACCATTACTCATGTAGGACTGCAGTAGGTATGTTTTTGGGCTAAAGCTGCTTTAAACAGCGTATAAGCTTATATTTTCTTTCATAAAAGTGGAAATGATTGAAATTCAGTGTTTCTTGCTCATAAATACGAAGAACATTATTAATATACGTAACACTTTTTTGAAGAAAAATGTTTTCAAAAACAAAAAAGTAAAGTAGATCATCAGCAAAACAAGAGGGGAAGAAACTGATTAGAATACTTTCCTAAATGATTACATGATTAAAATGGTACACAAATTTTCAACAAAATGAGAGATGTTTATCTTTACAGCATTCACTTATACTTACGCACATTACACAAGGCTAATTTTTTTATCACTGCACTCGCAGCTACATATAAATATTGCATCCACAATTAATATTAATCCGTATTACATAGTGCAACTAAATTCTCTCAAATTTGAAAATATATCATCGCTTTTAAAGCTCATCCAATGCTCAATTCACTACTACTACTGCTTACACAATCATCATATTTTTTCGGTTCCACTCTGCAGCTAGAAAAGTGCAATTATAAATAAAAATTAATCACGCCAGACGGGGCAGGAGTATCCTCATCGCAGCAACGAGCTTCGTGAAGGTCTAGTTTTTTCAAGGTAATCATGATAATTTCAAATGAGAGTAAAAATTGGTCTGATTTCGAATATCAACCATGCATGTATGCATACAACAACAGCAAAATATTCGAGAGGATATAAATAAAGTAATATGTAAATTAGAATTGGTTCGAGTATGAAATTAACTAATCATCTAATTTCAACCTTGCATCTACTTTCATTGCTGGGAAGTTGTTTTTTTAACTTGTTTATTCTGACTATATATTTATTCACTGTTGGTTCTCTCCTACACTTGCACTTGTAGTATTTTCAGATCTTTTCTGAAAATTACAGCGTTCAAGTGACATAATTTTTTCATAGCGGCTTTTCATTGTGTTTCAATGTGAGGGTAGATCTAATATCGATTGAGTCTTCGAAATATCTTCTAAGCAGTTCAAAGACGAGTCCATGAGACAAGATTCTAGTTGATGACACAAAGAACAAAATATTCTTCATAATATGTGAACTGAGATGAGGTAAAATCCTTTACCTAGTATCAATGTAAAATGTACGGTAACACGTTTAATCGACCACTGTGGTCGCATCAACGCAAATCAACGAATAATAATTATATGGCTGCTCTAATTCTCATCCGGTTTAGTACAGTAGACGTGATGCAGTGATATGCATTACCTATGTGCATATTTTGGAAATTTTGTTTAAAGCAATTACGAAAAAAATCGAGGATGTTTCTCTTTTGTTCCTCATCCGTTTGGTTTTTTCTCTACATAGTTTATAATTAAACCACAGACGGCCTTCTCATAACAGTTTTGCGATTTCTTTCACACGGTGGCAGTCATTTAGCTACTTACCTCTGATTACCATTATTATTGTGAATATTTAATATACTAATACCTATGTGCACCCCAGTGGCTTATAATTAAGATCTTTTTGAATGATAAAAGTTTCATCGACTTGAGATTTTCATGTCATACACTTTTATCCTTACCATCGCAATATTTGATCGTATAATAATAATGCATTCAGTGTGCACTATTTTTCCTTTTGTTTCCCTTGATGCCCTTCCACAATATTAAATTGGCACTTTGGAAAAATACGTATTTGAATTATATTTACATTCAGTGTGTATATTTTTAATTTCATGCTTATCTCTGGTAAGATATAATCTAAATGTATAAAATCTTCACATGCAATGTAAAATACATAAAAAAGAAGTATCTTGAGTGACATCAGTGAACCCGCAATTGGAAATCAACCTGATGGTAAATGTAATGTCTCATCAACGAAATACCCAAGCTCCTGTCTTCATTAACATACAAATACGAACTTATGCTAATACAAAATGCAAACACAAATTCATGAAAATTTTTATGCCAAACTTTAGCACTTTATTAAATGTGACATAAATCTTCTCGGAAATGTATTAATATCGCTAAACCTGCATGCACTAGATTTCAAAATCTAATGCATTGCATAATACTGTTATGTGCGTATTCAAATTCTAGTGCACTGACATTATTTTAACAGGTCAACCGACGCGACGAGTGGAAGAGGTAAAAATCATGATTTGTGAAGAGGAAACAACATAACTTCGTTTTCTATTATAATATAAATCATCATCATATAATTATGCAGGTGTCTAGAGCAAGCGCGTTGGCTCCGTTGCTGTATGAATGTGAGAGTGAATGAATTAAAATAGCGCTGTCTCAACAAAAGGAAATGAAAATGACTAAAATGCATTGTATATCATTTATCAACTTTTTCATACGTATCTCCCCACTACATGATAGTTTGGTAGTACATAATACCATTTTAAAGTGATGTTCACGACACATTCTCCGTACATTTAAAAAAAAAAGAAGTACAATTCATAACCAATGCCGAAGACGAATGATGAGAAAATTATGTAAAAATGTTGTTACTGTGACTATTATGAATGATTGAATCACTGCTTATAGTGTAGGTATTAATCATGTTTTTTTCTAGAACACAACACAGAACACATTTTTCACTTATGATTGTTGCATTTCCTCTTTTTTGCTAGTTTTATGAATCGTGCAGAAAAGTGAGACTGCCTGAGACGTTCCTCTACATTTTAAAGACAAATATTATGCATGTAGACAAAAAACTAGTGTAAGCTCTTGTAGTGGAGAGCTAATAATTAGAACGCATTGTTGCAAAGTCTCGAAGGAAACATGAAATGGCATCTTACCCTGTTTTCCACCCATTTCCTAACAATAAAATTAGTAAAAATTTTGTTTTACATTACAAGGCAAACGAAACTTGTCCTTCCGAGCAGGTAACTCTGATACACTGATGCCATAATTAAGGTGCATTTACAGCATTTTTATAACATTCATTGCTATTGCTACTGCAGTTAGTTTGTAGAGCTGCTGTTTATCTCAAATATCATACACAAACGCACGCCTTGCTCCTCATCCGGGGTCTGGCGGTCAATGATTGTGTAATTCATCATCTTACGTGACTTTTTTATCGCATCTTTTTGTTACTATGCTTCCTTGCAGTTTATTATTATTTATTTTGGAGGCGTGTGTAACAATCGTACATCACAACCATAAACCAACATTCCTCATTGCCTAATCACGTCATCAGCCCATATTGGCAAAACATGTACAATTTAAACTAAATTAATAAATAAAAACAAATTTGACCTAATCTATTGGGTAAAAGTAAAACTGTTCATTTGCCAGATCGTTAGCTGCTGTGAGTAATTTACTACTGATTAGCGCTAAAACACTGTTTTACCTCTACCGGTTTTTATGCACAAAGCAAATACCTTACGCTTCGTAGTAAGCCGCAGACAAGAAATGCATAAAATAGAGTGGAAAATTAGATTCAAGAAGATGGATTGGAATCCGTGAGAGATTTTTATTTTATTGGATAATATATTTATCAAAGCAGATATTAATCGTATCTAAGTTAATAGATTAGAAATATGATTGCAATTAATCTACATTTTGCCAATAACAGAAACAAGGTAGCTGGTCGATATTTCATGCATTCTAGTAATCACATTATTATTTTTTAGTTGCATTGGTGATGATAATCATGAGATTGCTCAATATATAAGCTGAGATAAAGTAAAAATGCTAGCATGTGTAGCTTTTAGTTCATAAGACTAGACGGAAATGCAGCTAAAGTACATGAAATGTGGCAATCTCTGCATTTGAGGGGATGAAAGAAGGTTAAGCTTAATGCGGGATTATGGTAGATATGTACATTGTTAATGAGTGCCCAAAAGCAAGCTTGTTAGTGAAACATGGACACAAATGTCATTAGTGGCCAAGCAATTCCATATCCCATTTTTGCTACACCTTCTACCTCTTCACATCATCTTAACAGTTAAAAAATGCACTCTGCGCCACCATCAAATTAAGTATATCCGTGTTGCTGCTCACTTATGCTTTATAAGTTCATTATACAACACCTACACGCAAAGTATTTAACATTATTACTTCATTTACGTTAATCTGCGTGATTTTATTGCTTTGGGCTGCACTTTTTTGATGCACGTTTGCGACTAATATTGGAGCCCCAGTGGCAATTATGTATGTAGGTATAAATAAACAAAAAATGGCAAAGTCGACTGTAACTAAGCATTCTTGACTTTTGACTGAGCAAAAATTAAAACAGATACCATGTTTCATGCGCCATTTGCTACAAGAAGATTGTGGTTGGTGATAAATAAGGTGTGAAGTGGTGTAAGTTTAATATTGAGTGGAAGGAAAACACAGGAAAGTGTGCAAGCAATTACTAGAAGCACACGCGTCGCTTTTAATTAAGCAGCTACTATGTAACACTAACAAGCAGTATGATGATAGTACATTATGTGGTCCAACAATCAACAGGTAATAGAAGCAGCATTACAATTAAGCCCTAGGCAAAAATTATATTAAAATGCATTATTATTATTACGCTACTGTATTATTAGACTCCACGAAAGATCTAGCTTGCAAATTAAAATTCGAAAGCATTGGTTTTGGGAGGTAACATATTTATCAAACAAAACAATAAGGCAGCTAAATTTAGGAAACAAGTCATATTAACAATAGTGTAGGTTTATTAGTGGTTGGCGGCTTTCTGAGATGCACAATAAGCAGAGGTCAGGCTTAGAGTTCAAAGATGATCTTTAAAAATTGCAAAACGTTATAATCATGACATTTCTATAGTCTTCAAGGTACGCAAGCAAGAATATTTTTTGGCGATTTCCCTCAATTCTGCCAATACCTTTTTAATTAGCGTAAAGAAGACAACTACATGAAAGGAGCCACCATAGAAACAAATGCATCACGACTGCGAGAACTCCGGTGATGATAACAAATTTCAACTTTTGTTGTTCAATGAAAATTATATTGTTTCTAACGCTCATCAATTGTTCACAAAAGAAATTCCAATTCCTAGAAAAAGTGCAACATTTGTCTATGCACAGTATTTAAACTACAAGAGCAACTAAAGTAAGAGCAACAAAGCAAATAAAACTTTTGTAGTCAACAATCGGGATCGAAAGTCGTCTGTGTTTTGAATCTCAAATTAGAATTAACGAGATTGTTTACAAGGTCGACAAAAAGTAGAAGGATGAGAGTGTGTCAAGTTTTACGCGAAGATGCGTTCGAAAAAGAATTGAAAAGATAATAGTGTGGGAATGCAAAGAATGCAGAGGAGAGAAGACAAACACCAAAAAATTTTCTTTTAAACAAAAATCTCAGTGCATAACAATAACACACACACAAAGTGTCAATTGAAGCACAGAGTAATAATGAGGAGCATAAAAAGAGCAAGCAAAGTATTCAGTGCGTAAATAAGTACTAACTGCATTTTGCAGCGTCAACGACACCACCACCAGCAGCAGTTAACACAGAAAAGACGCTTATAATAAATATTTCATAAAAATTCATTCACTCTTCCTCTCTTAACTTTTTCGTTGTCAATATAAAAAAAAGCCATTGGCATATGGCATGTGGGACTTGATGGCAAAGACACGGCACGGTGAAAGACGGCAAGTATTAAAAACTGAATTGTGGTAGTTCGGTGGTGGTGGCGTTGAGTCAGTTGAGTGAGATGAGAATGATGGCAGTACAATGCCATCATGGATCTAACATAAAAATTCTTCATTTCATTCATTATTAGTGCATTACACTGCTATTATTACCACCTCTACGATCGTTTGTAAGACTACCACTATAATCAGGACCACAAACTTTTTATTATAAAAATGTATACGACTATATATAAACACCTTAAGAGGAATAAAAAATGGAAGAGGAATGCATGCGACGTCTTGTCAATGACTTGAGTCTGAGAATACAGAAAATTCACTATCAGAGTTTATTTGTAAAGTATCATCATCATAACTAAAAGTATTCTACATAATCTGCATGCGCAATCAGATGCAGTTTTTGTGGGTTTTGGGTTTTGAAAGCCTGCGTCTGCTGCATATCTACAAACGCAAACTTTCTACACTCCTTTGTGCTCATAAAAAAAAGTGAGCAACACGCAAGCAAAATATTCGCTGCTGCCATTTCACATAAAACCATTATTTTTATGCTACTTTGTTTAAATTATTTTTAGGATGGTAAAATTTGTAGGCCCATTTTTTACAGGGAATGTAAATTTTTTATGCACTTCAGCAAGATAAAACTATTGAAAATGAAAACGACACCTGATTTGCATTTTTTCCTTTGAAACTCTTTCGAGAAAAGTACAAGTGTCAATTGACCTGTGATCTCACAGCATACATTTTTGCTTACCAAAGCATTTGGTTCAATCAAACAGATAGCAGAATTGTTGGTTTTTATGAAATTGGCTTGAACTTAATTTTAATGCAGTTATGATGCATTTTATAAGTTTTATGGCTTTGGTTACATCCATATTTACGAAATGAATATGTTTGATTATTATGCTATTTTTTTATGTTTATGATTTTTACCCACACTTTGTAAAAAAAAATTATTCACTTCATCACTGTCAGAAGTGAACGAATAGTCTTCTTTCATAGTTACAGAGTAATTGGATGTCATCTTCCAATCACTTATGTACGCATAAATTATACTGCATAACCACTGAAAACATGTCTCTTAGCATCAATTACCCTTCCGCAAACAATGACAGTTTGAATGCACTAAAATTTCAATCACCAATAATAATATGTGTGTCAAACTCATTTCCGAAAAACCGGGAACCACAATAGTTCGCAAAAATATGTGTGCAATTCATTTTAAACACAATAAGCGAAAAGTTTAGTCGTGTGATAAATATCTTCACCACAAGATCAAAATAATATGGCCTTGTTCTGCAAATACATCCGCATAATATATATCAGCAAACAAAAAGTTTGTGTTCCGAACAATGGAATGTTTCGCTTTGTATACTTTACTGAGCCATAATAATGCAAGAAAGAGTGAAGCCAGAAAAATTGTTTTAGTAATACAAAAGACTTTAATAATAAAAATCAGGTCGTATTATAAGTTTCGAGCGGTTTGAACCCAAAATGTTCTCTTTGAATGAAGCCAGAGAAACAATATAAAGTGCAATTTTTTGGAAGAAGGGTTTAAAGTAGTTCCTTTTTTATTTCGTACAATGCTTTTGCTTGTTCTCTGTTTTGTGGCTTCCTCCACTCGACCGAAACTGTGGCTCTATTTTAGCTCAACTGTTTCTTTTTTATTTTTTTTCGTTGCTCATCTCATCCTCTTTCTCACAGTGCAGTGAATCCTATAAGTTCAAAACTTGAAAAACCTAGAAATGAAATGAATGTGTGGCCAGCTCACCATCAATTCACTTTGTACTTATTAGAAATCTTTCGAAAAAGTACTTTTTGTTTGAGCTTCCTCATCCCTACAAAAAAACCTGAGCTTGTGCATTCCTCAATTCTTACTCTAATAAATTAACTGAGCATGATAGTCTGACAAAGTTAATTAAATTAAAGGAAAATCAGAAGTTGCTCACTTTTCAATGCAACTGCTACTGTTTCAATGCACCTGCTTTCAGGATGGCCTCCATTTGTTTTTTCACACAAATGAACGTCAATCAAATCTGTATCCATAAAATTGCATCTTCAAACAGATATACTTTTACTCACACATAAAAATACAATACAAACGCGCATGGCAATTTTCCTCGAATAGGAAGCAAGATTTCATGAATTTATTGTTTTCGTTGTGCTGTTGCCATCGCAATTGTTTCGATTCCGTTCAGCCGGGATGAATTCCTGAGTTGTGCGTAGCGCTACAGTTAGCAATGTATAAATCAGACTGAACACTACCTTGTTGTAAGTGTGTAAGTGAGCTAAGTGGTCTAATGAGTTCACAAACTTTGCACACAAACACTTTTATGTTTTAATTTCTAATAAAAGATGTAACTTCGCTTTAAGCCAGAAAGAAAAGAATGAATGCACTCATTGGATGGCTACCTATCATCATTTTGAAGGACGGGCAAGAATGCACTATGCAACACTAACACTGATTCATATAAAATTTTGTATAGAAAAGAAGCACGCTGTTATAGTGATAGAATTTGACTAGATTTTTTTACAACTTTTGTTAATCAGTTGTTGTTGCCGTACCCAAACAATTTGACAACAATCATAATTTTGCGTTAATTAAGTCAATATTGAAGTTGTGCATTTTAAAGAAACTCTATAACAAAATAGTATGCACATAAGTTTTCATGCTCGTTCATTAAAGATCCCATTATTGTAAAATATTAAAAATATTCCTGGCTAACTTCTAATTTTGTTTTACTTGGCATTGCTTTGGCTACTGCATATTTTATGCAACTTTAGTCAAATGATAAGTTCAGTTTTTATTGTTATTAAAGAATTTCGTTAAACACGAGGATAGTCATAAAATAGCTAGAGTCAAGTGAATGAATGACTCTATTATTGCTTGTTGCTGAAACACTTAATATAAAAAAACATTTTGAGCTCCTTAACCTCCAGCATTATCATGCTAGTAGAGTAGATAAATAGCAGAGTACAATCCAATGATGACGAAACCTATAGCAACTACCTTTAGACGGAATATCATGTTGATACTACATAAGGGCTTCAAACACTTTTATCGTAAAACATTGAAATCACACTTCAAATAATCTTGATGTCTTTATTCGTGAAATACACGTGCAGCAACGGTAGTTCAAGATTCAGCTTAAAATTCACCAAAATTGTAGACGCCATCGACATTATTTCGACCGATAAATACATGCTTCTATCTCCTAAATAATTGAAATTTGCAGGTTTAAAAAGTAGAGAGAGTAAGCTTTTATACAGTTACTTCGAATAAAAACAACAGAATCTCTAACATTTATAGTCAATTGCTAATTGTTTTAACAAGAGATAACCGTCATCATTTCAGTCGGTATATTATAAAGAGCACGGCATACATACATAATGTATATTATGATCTCAATTTGATCGTTTGTAAAAACTTAAAAACTTCATAATGTGCAAGATGAATGATTGGTTTTTAAAACTGAGCTATTTGCTAAAAAAATATATAAATGATTGAGCTACTCGAGCTACAGTTTCAAGAAACATAATAATAATATGGACTCAACATAACTGCTGCCATATCAAGTTTGAAGCATTCAGCAATACAAGATATCTGATAATCAATCATAATCACAGGAAGTGATTGTGCACAAAAAGTCCACCTGAAATTATAATCGTAGTAATTATAATGACACGAGGAGCTAAAGCAAGTTAAATAGTTCAATACACATTTGAACGCTTTGTAATATATAACGCTATGTTTACACTCAAAGGGATTAATTAGTTCTAGATGTGCTACTTTTATAAGATCAATTAACAATGAAATTTACTGTTCTAATTTTTATTAGGAAGAAACTCAAATTTAAATATTTGACCAGTAATACGAGGATTTTATAATGTGAGAAGAAAATGACTCTCAATATTCGAAATTATCTTTGTTTTTACTTCAAAATAGATATGGACCATGGTAAAACTTGTTTGTGTTGGTTACCTTAGAATCAGAGGATTGGAGGAAGGTAGCGATTCCATCTCTGACGCGATTTTTTACACCACGAATAGTGCCCTTGTCACTCATGATTGGATTAGCTCCTGTGTTTCTGGAGAAGATGTCTCGGTAGCCAGCAAAATTGCTCAGAGACTCAGAGGTTCCTTCATTGACCACACTCTCCTTGCTATTGCACTCGTTGATTTCATTTATATGGAAACCATTTGGCTCAGTAAGAATAGCTCCTTCACAACTCTTTTTAATAAAACATTTTTCGCCAGGGGATTTCAAAGAGAGGTTGCCAGTGAAGTTGGTGCTGGGCACATTGTACGTTCCATTTTCTGAAATATCTTTCAGCGTCTTTTCTTTGTTACGAATGCTGGTTATCTTTTTGGGGAACACAGTTCCTGTGGAACCTGCCCCTATCCCGAGTAGCTTCCCCCTCTTTAATATTTCAGCTTCCAACTCTGCTTTTGCTTTCAGACATTCAGGAGAGATTAATGAGCTGTTGCCTGAGGAGCATTTTACACGGCGATTATCTGGTGCACCTCGTACCCCTGCAAGAGACATGAAGTCACCGGAGGGATTTGCTCCTGCTTTTTTGTTAGTGGCCGAGGACACTTGAAACTGCGATGCCTTGTACGTGGAGCTACCCCCGTTTCCAGATTTGATTGGATTTTTCATTATGCTTCGTGGCATTGGAGGCGGTGACGGTGTACCAACCTCGCAAATCTCTCTAAGTGCAAATTGAGCCGCCTGGCATGGAGCCGGTCGGAACTCGGATGATACATCCGACTCAGTGTCACTTTCACTTGTCTCACTCCCGAATCGAATCGCTCCAGAATTTATCCTTGGAGGAGGAGTCATATCTGATCTTGGCGAGGACTGCCCTGAGCTACTCAAGGCCGCATCATCCTCTATCGCAGCGTTACTGCTTTTATTTTGTCTCAGAGCTTTGTGGCCACTCTTTCCTGTTGAAACATCTATTCGGACGGGATTGAACATATTCTCTTCGCCAATTTGAATTTTGATGACATAATTGCTCCCGCATCCTGCTCCAGCCGTTGTCACCACAGCCGTGGTCGTTGTAGATGTTTTCGAGTGATCTGTAATGGTTCTGATGCCATTCACATTGCCATTACGACTTGATGAACTCTTTGTTGTCGCTGTTGTAGAGGCTGCGACAGCGAGACTGGAGATGTCTGCACCTGATTCCACATAAATTACCGCTCTTTCGGACGCAGACATGATGATGCATTAGGTTAATTAAGAATCTATTTCTTATCAGTGTGATGAAAGCTTATAGCACGTTAATCTCTTCATTTATAAAACGCAACACTTCCGAACAAGAAATCACAGTCCATAAACAAGAGCAAAACCGGCCTCACATTAGCACAGACGTAACTAACACAAAGTACCAAATGCTCATCTTGCTTTACATATATTTGCAGCGTACTGAAGATCGAATGAAACAAAAAACAGAAGATGCAGTTTCAATTCAAGTTCAACATCCGTTCGAGAACATTTGTTTCTTTGTTCATAGCGCTTTTCATAAGACAACAATCACTCGTAGCGGATACGCAGTAGTCTTTATTCGATGCAAGATGTATTTTTACCACTACACTGCCATTACATTAACTCAAAATTACTATGCATTACTTCCAAGTTGGTGAGTCCGAAAAGTCATTATTAACATCAGATATGTTTGCAACGGTTTAATCCCTTCTTCCTCAAACGATAAATTTGCGGTTCAGAAAAGTTTATGAACTTCCTTTGCAATAATTTACAAATTTATTAAAATACAAATATAAAAAATGAAGTTCTTAATTTGATCTTTAACACATTTATTCTAACATTCCGTATTTAACACTGGAGTATTTGTATTTAGTTTAAGTAAAAGTAGACATATTACTTAAGTATATTGTTCCTGTCACAGTCACAGGAGATTTCATATTCGGTATACTTACTTGTATTTCATACCAAACTTTTATATTATATTTTTTTTAACAAAATTGACAAAAACTCTTATTTATACTATTTATAAAAAACTTTTAAAAACTTTCTGCAATATACCTTTTTACATGTATGTAAAATTATATAAAATCTTTCTAAATAATTTATACAAGTAAATTCTACACTTACACGCTATGATTTGAATATAAGATTGTTCAGCGTTCCTTCACTGTCTCCTTCTCACTTCAGAAGCTGCAAGAGTACTACTGCTGTTCCTCACAGCTCTTCAGTAAGTATATCATTCTTCATCGCTGAATTTTCGTTACGCTCGTAGGAAAATCTTACTTCGCACACATACGTGTGGGTATTCATTCTGCAAAAAGTTATCTAAATTATTAAACATGCTATGTTATATATGTACAAGTCTCTCATTACAAGTATTTACCATCTTCCTTCTCGAGCACTGATGCACCTTCAACTTCTTTTTCTGCAGTGTCGAGCATAACTCGGAACTCGGCCATTCTGGCCGCAAAGTCAGGTGTAACATCTTTTTCTGCACCTTGCCCGCTCGGTTTGACATAACCTGACTCCACAGATTTAGTAGCTACTGCTAATCGTTTTCGTAACTTACTTATTAGACTTTTATAAATCCTCATTTTCTGCAAGTAGAAAATATATTGTGATGCTTAAACCTCCACTTGCTCTAATTTTGTAGTGCAAATGCTAATTAATTCAATATGGAAACATACCCGTGTCGCTTCTTCTTTTTCTTTGGAACGCTCCATCCGCTCTTCCTCAAGTAGCCCTTGTAACTTGTCTTTACGATTTAAAAGACGCGCTTGTTGGCCCAACAAACTTTCTTTCCAAGATTTTAAGTTTTCTACTAGTTCTTTTAACACTGAAGTCTGCGTTTTCAGTTCAAAAACCGCAAAAGATTTTTGATCCATCTTTTCAACCTCTGACTCAGTTTGCTTGAGTAGCAACAGATTATCAAACAAAGCAGAATCTTTGTTCTTCAGCCGTAAACCCAACGTCTCACTTAGCTGCCCAAAAACGTGCACAATGTTCTTGCAGGCTTGTGAGAGGTCCTTATTAAAGGTTCTTAGGGTTTCGACTAACGCGAAAATTTCTGTGAGAAATGTTTCTTTACTTTCTTCTGCAACTTTTTGCTCTTCTTCTATTCTCTGTACGTGGAAACATAAAATTTAAATACTTTAGCATTTCTCTGTGCACATTCAACAATTTTCATACCCAAATTAACTTGAGACAACTTGACATGCATTATGCAATAATAAAGTCGACATATCACTTTATGATAGAGCAACAAATGCATCATTTACTTTAGTCATAGTACATACATGTAAGCTAGAGAGGAGATCCTTAAGCAACTCTCTCTCTTTCCCTTCTCTCCGTCCAGATTTTGATACTGCAGTAGTGGATTTTAAACAACTTTCGATTCTCTCAATTTGCGACTTTAGCAAAACAACTACATCTGAAAACACCACGAAAAATGCAGATTTAGTAAACTGAACTAATAGTAAGTTTATAATGACACTGACACAGGATGTTGTAAGTAAAGTCAGGTAACAATACACAATATCACACTATTATTCTTACAATAAATAAATAATCGAAGCATTGTAAAAGCATATATTTTAACTACCTGAAAATTTTGATCTGGTGAAGGTTAATTGTGATTCAAAGTCACTTATCCTTTCACTCATCAGGGATGCTGCCTTTAATCGGAATGCACTTAATTCTTGGTCGTGCTTCTTCATTAGGTCAGTCTCCCTGCTTTTCAAGTCTGCAGTCTGCTTCTTCAAGTTATCGTTAGCGTTCATCAGCTTTGAATTTTCCTTCTGTATATAGCTTAACTCCATCCTCACTGCTATTGTCTGCGCTTTCAGCTCCAGGTTCTGCAGAAATAAAATTGTCATCAAATTAAATATATAGTTAAAATAATTCACATCATTCATATGTTTCATAATTGATCGCTTAACTGGGTTTGTATAATTGTACCTTCTGATTGAGTTCCAAATATTCTTCGTTTGCCTTCTTTTTCATTATTTGGAACTCAATTTCGCGCTCTTCAACTTTCTCTTTCAATGCTGCTACATCTATTTCAAGTACCTAATGAAGAAATACAAAAGATTTGAGCATTTAAGTTTCACGGTGAGAAATGGTATCGTGTAAATTTCACAATAAAGAAAGATATTTGAAACGCGTTAAAATATTACTTGCCTCATTTTTAGATTCAAGCATTTCTCTTGTAGTCTCGTTCTCCAATGTAGATCTCTCAAAGGCTTTGAGAAGTAACTCGTACTTCTTTGAATACTCTCTGGCCTGTAAATGTTAGTATTTTTCTACAATGAACTTCAACTTTGTAAAAAGGCAATTCACAAAACATTTGAAAACATCATCTTAAGGCTCCTCATATGTCAATGGGCCTCGTTTATACCTCTTCCTCTGCCGTACTCGTGCTCCTTTTCAAAAATTCGATTACTCCTTCAAATTGATCTTTTGCTCCATCATAGCCACGTTTATGTGCCTAAACAAGCATAAAAACGTGTATTTAGAGGAAAAGATACGGCGAGGCAATGTTACTTACAATTAGTCAGATCATATGAAATTACTTACAAAAGGAATTTCCATCTTAAATCTTTCATTCAGCCGTTTCAATTCATCGATTTCTGCTTCTTTACTTTTCTGAAAGACTTTCATATTCTTTTCGAGAGACACAAACTGAAAAGTAGTTATAAAAAGAAAAGGTAGTAAAAACAAATGCATATTTCTAATCCCAGCAGGTATTGCATATTGCTGATGCAAGAAAGTTAGTGAAAGTAAACTGCTGTATCATTTAAAGTAACCATTTAGAAAATACAAACTTACTTTCGCCTCAGTCATGGAAAGGCGTTCGATTTCTTTACTTGTATTCTCCTTATATGAATTGAATTGCCGTTTCAGCAATTCATATTCCCTTCTCCAATGACAATCTCCCCCAGGGCCATTTCTGCACCCAGTGGTAATCGACTGAACAACAGACTTTACAAAATTGCCTTCCATTATGCAGTTTTTAAAACTCTTGAACAAATACCTCTAATAACTGATAAGTGTCTCACTAGGAATCTTTCAACCCAATTCAACACCTCCACTATAGCCTTGTACTTAACACCTCCACCCTCCACCTGTTACAGTCACAACTATAGTTTTAAATATTGACAATTGATGCAGACAGTAACACCCTTGAAGACACTAACTACTTCGAATTCAAACTAAGATCAGATTCAGACAAATTAAAAATTTCTCCTCCGCCTTTTCAGTCGTCTTTCTGAAATCAAATGATCCGTTTTCACTCACACTACTTGACACCAACTAACGCAAATAAATGCACATCAAGACACACCACCTCAACTTTTTGTCTTCGTCCACCATCAAATAATGAGCAACGGTAAAAAAATTGCTGATCTTTACAGAATTTGAATTGTACACTGACGAGTGGAAATCGAAAGGGTTGACTGACGCATGGATTGCTAATATTCAACGTGTTAGGTATTGTTTGCCTCCACTATGCACCATGGTTTTTTCGCCGTCCCGTCTGTCGAGTATTACAGGTGTCAGGTGTAGTAGGTACAGCAGTGCGTCGAGCAGGCGTACGACCTGCATGTGTAACGGTAGAAAGCAGAGAGCTGACGAGAGAAGAGGGAGCAAGCCAGTGACCGAAAGAGTTAAAAATGAACTTTCTATGAACTTGCGGTGCTGCTGGATGGATAATGACGAATCAGAAACCGCGTGGTTGAGGTGTTTCCCCAAATTATGCTGCTGAGTAGAGCCATGTGCTCCTTTGTCTTATTCTCGGGCTTCCTGCTTGTTGCTGCTGAGCAGAGCAGAAGATGCGGTGAGGGGACGGATTGATTTTTTGACAAGCAGGAAGGAATACCGGTAATGCAATGTGCAGATTTAGATTGTGGTAATGTATAGGTATTTTTGTTGTGTGTAAATCATCGAAATGCAAAGATGCGTAGTAGTAGCGTTTTTATGAAAGTTCCAATCCGTAATGTTTTGACGAGACAGCCACAGCAGTGGAGAATTTGAGTTCTTGATATATTATATATTATGATTATGAGAGGAACGGGTGCATAATAAAAATTATTACGTAGAAAACCGTTATAATAAAACATCATTACGTAGGATAGGGGATCAATATATGTACATATCAAGGGTAGGGTAGAAAGAAGAGAAGAGGTTCTCTGTCGCTCTTTGTCTATCCAATTTTTAATGGCTTTCTGATTGCTTTTGCTATGGAAAATTTTTACTGTTCCATTGAAGATTTTAGCATGATTTTTATTGGTTCTTCTGGTTTCAAAACTTCGTATTGACTTGTGAAGGCGAATGGAAGAATGTAATTTAAAAACTTATGGAACATGCCATGCTTCTTTTTGGAAAATATCGCCAATGTTAAAAATTGTAAGTAGGTATTTAAAGTAAGCTAAATGCTCTAAAGTTACACTGGTGCTAATTTTAAAATGACAGTGAGAACTATGATAGCTTTAATTTGACAATGACTGGCTGCATCATTAACAGTTGGTAAAGATTTACTTTGGACCTTTTATTAATTTTTTTTATTTCATCAGTACTGTTACACTTTTAGACAGCGTTGCGAATAGAGAATTACATACATAGCGAACATCAGCATAGCGATAATAATCTCTACAGAATTCAATGATGGTAACATTTTACAGATTTCTTATTTTCTGAATTTTTATTTCCGGCAGCAGCTTACATGCAGTTTGGCTTTATCTACGCGAGAATATTAATATGTGATTGACAGGAATATATAGTCAGATAATTGCGACAAGCAACAGTTAGAAAATTCTAATATACTCTCCATACGTATGATTTTCAAGCGAAATTTTACACGGCTGTAGTTACAATCAATTTTGAGTACCATCGCATGAATATTTAACTTAATTTGTGTACAATGTTGGTTCTGCATTATATATAAAAGTAATATTACAATAAACAAGAAATATACAGCTCATTTTTTGAAAACAAGAGTTCCATGAAATTAACATAAGTTATATTGCTTCTTAAAGCTATGGCTATGTACCAGCTACACTGTATGCAATCTTAAGAAAGTAATGTAGAGTAAAAATTAAAAATATAAAAGAAATACAACATTTCATCATTTAAAAATAATAAACAGGGTTGACATAGTTATATGAACAGCGAACACAATACATCAACAAAAATACATTTCAACTTCGACACTTTTTTCACAATAGTTTTTAAACAACGTTTCATTATTATACTAAAAGCATGATACCAAGTAAAATCTCTGGAAGAACCATCTGTGGTAGTGAATAATCTTTTGTAAACATTTAAAAATTCAACGCACAATGCACTTGATTATATTGCAGCATATCATTTCCAAGTCTATTTAAAGTCTACACTCTTCCGCCTTTTCATTCTTGTCTGACTGTAAATGTCAAATGACTGTTTCAGATTTTATGAAGAGGAATCATATACACAATCAGTCAGCAGAAGCATGCGTTTGAAAGCTATTATATAATGGCTACATAATACTGTTTATTCCCTATGGTTGCATGCACTAAATATGGGCATGTCCGTTTCCAACAAGATAAGGTGGACTTTCAGATGTTGAAGTCGCTGTCGTTTTGCAAGGCGGGCTTCCACTATTAGCTGCCGCAGTAGTTGAGCTCCCTGCGGAAATTCCGTTGTCACTCCAGGCTTCCAACGATTTTTGCACTTGTGCTATTTCCGCCATATTTCCAACCTTATCATCCTCAATTGACTTGAGACACTAGAGGAAAATATGAAATCATTATTAATTCAGAAAAATCTAAAATATAATGGTCCTAATATAGTGGGTATTGGGTAAGTAAGACAATGAATTGTACCTGAAGAATGCTCGAAGCAACAGAAGACACCTTCCGATCACAGTGAATCACTATGACTCGGACAACGTTAAGAAGCTTCGCTATGGCTGCGTTGAGTTCAGTGATTTCCTTTTTCAAGGAAAGCTGATCCGCATCAGGGGAAGCACCTTCAATTAGACTAAAAGGCTTCATGATATCGTCGAGACCAGATTTTTCAGCCGCCTCTCGTTCCAAAATAGCTTGATTTAGACTCTGAAAGGAACTACTTTCGGTCAAGGTCAATGAGGTACTTGGATTATTTGACGACGGTGGGGTCTTTTTCACTAATACAGTCTGCACTTCTGTGTCGTTCGGGTTAGGCGTCCCAGTTTTACCAGCGGAGAATGTAGAAGGAGTAGCCCCCGCCACGCCTCCTGCTGACGATGAGGGAGATGACTTGAGTGTCATGTCTATTGGCACCATTGGGAATGCAGCCGAGAGAGAAGTGATCAACGGTAAAAGGAGTGAACAGCTCAAGTCGGTCTCCTTAATTGGTTGATTGGTTTCCTACGCAACAAAAATATATAACAATGAAAAGCACGTACATACAAGACAAAGTATGTAAATAGATAAAAATAGACTGATAATTCTATTTATTTGAAATAGCAGAGGAAATGCTTTTTGACATTATCAACGCAAATAGGCTGGGTCGAGTGCTTTGGTTCATGTAATATATAGGACACTTTGAAAAATGAATTCATTACATACCGAAGAAGCCAACAACTCTGGAGGTACTTTGTAAGTCTTCAGAAGAGAGTCGGTTAGAGCTGTAACACGCTGCGTAGTCTGGTGTATGTTCTGTGTTCCGTCCGTCAGTTGATGGGAAAGTTGGGAGATTACCAAAGTAGACTGACTCTCCAACCGTTGTAGCAGAGCTTGTGATTTTAGTGCTTCTTGTTTATGCTGCTCACTTAAACGAACTAGACTGGAACAACGTGACTGGTAATCTCTTTTCAGCGCTTCCGTCTCGTCTTTCCATTTTTTGGCCTGTGAAATGATCAATATCATAATTTAATTTAACATGGCTTTTGTTGTCTACACGCATAATAAACGTTTAGAACGTGATGTAATTTTGTGAACAATATAAATATAATTAATTACCTCTACTTCAACTTCAGTCAAACTTTCAGCCAAAGTGGATTTCTCAGCTTGCAAAAATTCAATCATTTCTGTTGACTCGTGCTGGGTTTCTTCTAGCTGCTTCAACAACTCCACTTTTCTGGACTCTGATCTTTCATATTCGGTCTGCGCTTTTATAAACTGGTTTCTATAACGGTTGCACAATCTCTCCAGATTTTTAATTTGCTCGATATTTTCAGCTCCGAGGTCCAACGTAGGAACTGGACTTAGACTCACTCTTCCGGATGCTCCGAGGTCTGAAGGAGCTGCTGATAGGACATCTGTTTGAACCCCTCGCTCTTGTCTTATCCGTTTTTGATTACTACTTGCTGTCTGTCCAAGGGCGGAGGACAATTTTGAGAAAATTTTGGCACCCATATGCTTCTCCTTGGCTGCTACAGACGCATTCATTCTTCCATGATTTGCTGGTGCGCTGTGTGATCCAGTTAAATGAATACTGCTCATTCCAGATGAGCCAGCAGAGGTAGAGGTACTGTTGGCACTGTGCGGCAAATAATGTAATGAATCTCCACTTCCAGAATGGGCACTACCCGAATTCGCACTGCCCGAAGACGCACCACTCGGGGAATTCTTGGCTTTCGCCTCCTGCATTTTCTGCAATCTCAGAGCTGACGTTCGAGTTCCAGAAGGTTCCCATTGTGGAGTACTATGCTTTTTCACTCTTAGTGAGCCTTGACGTTTGAGAGTGGAGGATGCCGAGGTGGACTCACCAAATGGATGTCCTTGAGTAGAGGAAATATGCACTCTATTTGATGAGGATTTCTCTAGATAAGACATGCTTTTCGACATGATCTCATTTGGTATACCAGGCACACCTACTTTGTTACCACTAGGAGTGCTATTTGTGGCATTACTCATTTCACTTGGTTGAGCTTCCGAATCACTCAAATCCAACGGTCTTGGCTTTAACGATTTCCGTACTCGCAAGGTAGCATATTTTTCTATTCTCTTCAATTTCGACACAACTTTGTCCTCAGGTACTCCTGTTGGTGTGTGAGACGATCCTGTCATAGTGCTATTGAAATTGAATCTTGCTCGCGTTCCGGAATCAGACCGTGTCATAAGAGTGTTCGACATTCTTCCTCTCAGAATATGAACTGGAGTCACTCCAATTTCCCCACTGCTGCCGAGACTATCCATTGAGGATTGTTTATCACTTCCGCTGCCACTACCAGCACTGCCCCTTGAGTCATGTTTCAAAATGGATTTGATAGGTTTCTTGATTTCAGTACTGGATTTACTGGATTGAACTACTCGTCTGTTCGCTGGAGTACGACATTTTGCAACTTGAGTTCCACTAGCAGGCGTTGTCGTTCCAGATTTAGATCTTCTCGAGCATCTGGGGCATTCTGGTTTGGCGTTTCTGTGAGATGCTTCTTGATGACACCTGGAGTGACCCCCAGATGCAGAGTTGTGATGAGAGCTGCCACCTCCGCTGCAGGACTGCTTGTGGTCTGAAACTTGGACATGTGGTTTTGCTTTGTGTGGAAGAGTACCTGAGTTTTTTACACTTTTAGGGTCGGTAGAACTTTTGTCTTTGCTATTTTGTTTTACAGTTGTACCTAGGTCACCGTCAACCGATTTTATCAATTGAGACTGACAATTCCGCTCATCTTGACTTGGGACACAAGAGTTTTTATTATTTGTACCAGAGCTGCCTGATTTTTTGTCAGAAGTTGCGTTGTTGTATGGGTTAATGAACTCGGACTTAGAAATGGTGTCATTCGTGCCATTCTTATCGTCATCAATGTTGCTCATCTTATCATGGTTCCCACAAGGTTCCGGCGTTTTATTCTCTTTCTCTTCCGACTCACTCTTGCAAGCAGGGCTACTGTTCGCTACAGATGAGATCGCTTCGTGCCCCATGCTGCTCCCACTGTCACAGAGATCCCTGCGAGTAATGATTTCTTCAGCGGTGTTGTCGTCTTGTCGATATGTGTTTAACGCGGAGCAGCAACCTTCTATGATTCTTGAGGGATCGTCTGGCTCACTATACCAACTGACGAGGGACAATCGCATTTCCTCTGAACTTTGAATAGAAACAGGACCACTGCTGCTCCCTGGCTGTTCTCCATTCTCCAGTGAATTCGTTCCCCCCGTTGAACCACCACCGCCACCACCACGACCACCACTGGAATGAAGTGTAACGGAGGCACTAACGGCACTTGATAAGGAAGCGACTGCAACTGTTATTGAGCTGTCACCTGTGCCAGACCCTTCCACACGAAAATTAGGCACTGGTGGCTTGTTATTAATAATAACGTTACTGTTACTACTATTTTTTCGAGAACTATTTAGACTTGCACCTTTATTATCCGAATTATCTAATTCACAGCTACTCTCAGTACTTACACCTGGAGGATGTACAGGAGTCTTGTTTAAATCACTTTTAGCACTGCTCCCAACTGACTGGGCATTAGTAATGGAGGAACGGCTGTTTTTCTCTTGACGTTCTGACTCTTCTTCTTCTCGATGTTCTTGTTGACGATCAGTAACCAATGTTTTTGTTGTTGATTCCTTCAGCGGATCAATACACGGTGAAATGTTCGAGTTTGAGGGATGTTGCTGACGTGCCTCATTAGCATTACTTTCATTGCCTTTTCCTCCGACATGAATGTCAGGTTCGCCTACCTGATCAGCCTTACTACTATCACATTCACCCTTCGTCTCTCCTCCATCGCATGTTATGTCTTTTCCTAAATTATTTCTAACATTAACTCCAGCAGCACCAGTCGCTGGAGGAGTAGGAGGTGGAGCTGCGGTAGAAGCAGCAGCAGAAGTAGCAATGCTCCTCGCACTACTATTTTCGGAGGTTTCTCTTGTTTTCGTCGTTGTGTTGCTTTGGTCACTGGTCGACTCTCTCGTCGAAGTGGTCGTTGTTGCTGCTACTCCTACAGTTTCGCTGCTAATACTGCCG
>JAQIXX010000363.1:0-64939 GCA_034700605.1 Willowsia nigromaculata | reverse complement strand
TTGAAAAGGATTCAGCAGGACAGGAAGAACGGAGACCTGTTACGGTGACCTCTGCAACACGAGGAACATCTCGGTAGCCAAACTATACCTTTCTGGGGGACGACCGTCAACTGGTGGAACGCTTTCGCTAGTCGTTCTTGGAATCCTCATCACTGCCCGAGGGATCCTCCCCGGAGGTCGGAACACGGAATGATTTCTTGCCAAACATGCTCTCTAACATTACTCTCATTTTCTGCATGATGCATTTTGTATTTTCGAACCTCAATTTTAAATGTCAGTTAAATTTAGACACTGCTTGTCTTTCGAACAGTTGTTGTCAATTGTCAACTCGTTGTGTATCTTCCTTTTAAATTTTAAATTAATTGATTTTATTTCTCCGGTGAAAGTGTGGAGCTCTTCCAGCAAATTAGCATTTCATGTTGATGAGTTAAAATAATGTTTTTTAATGAGATTTCATTGGTGGTGGTCTGCGACAAAATGACGGGCTACATTCTCTACTTCACAGTGTGGGAACTGTGAAGCCAGCTACTCTGATGTTGCATCATGGAAGCGGCACTTTTAATCGAGAGGACCAGCTCCAGGAGAGGGGGGACTTTCGAAGTGGCACGGAGGAGGGAAGAAATGTGGGCTCATCGTTTGCTCCAACTTGCATATATCCTCATCGAAAGCCTAAGTGGAGAAGATGGTCAATAACGCCATCTATTCCGTCTTCCCACTGGCGTCTTTCCCACAACCCTTCCAGATGTGGAACCTCAGCCTCAAAAGAAGCAATACCCCTCCTCTACTATTACCCCCTGCACCCGAGACACCCCCTCCACATTTATCGAAAGGGGGAGGGGCAGGACACGCCCAGATTCTGGAATCTAAATGAAACTCCCATTCAAACGAAGATGGAGTTTCGCTGAGCTCTTTTCGAGCGAATCAGGAGTGACAAGCGTGTCCTCGTCCAGATCAGTAGAGAAAGGAGGAGGGCGATCCCAGCGATAGAAACAAACGCCACAATTGTCAGCTAGGTCCCCCTCGTTCCCTTGACCACTGGAGTGAAGCCGTTGCAAAGATCCACTCCACAGACGCACCAAGTGACGCCATCATCCTTCTTCACACGCTCCACCGGCGTCGCTTCCGCATCCCTTCCAGATCCTCAATGGATTTCCGGTTTGACCCTTCTTCCCTCTCGTTGAAGACATCCCCATGGAGGGGCTCACTCTCGAGCAGTGGAAGGGCTCCTGCTTCCCGCGCTTCCTCCTCCTCCTCATCGGGATTGGACTACTCCTCTCAACCGTCCCCCCATCTGGGGCAGGTGAGTAAATCATTCAATCAAGTAATTTTAATTGTTCGCTCCACTCCTAAATGTTATCAAATTGGCTAGTTGAGGGCGTCCATATTTTTGATTGAATTGCAGTTAAATGCTTCAATTGCCTTTCGCCTATGTTGGCGCAACAAACGCAAACGTGTGCGAGTGGTTTTATCAGCGAACTCCAGTGTCCGGACGGATACAACTTCTGCCTGGCAGTTTTCGATGAGAATGGTCCTGAGAAAGTCATGCGAGCATGACGAGTTAGCTGACAGGCTGAAGTAGGCTGCACGAAGAAGGCGAATAGGAACCACTGCTACTGTACCACGGACCTCTGCAACACGGACGACATCAATAAACCGGAAGATAAGGGGTCAAAGGTCAAAGTCTGGAGGAGAGCCTGCAACTGCATCGCTTCTACTCGTCATGCTTGGAAACCTGATCACTGCTGCCCTATGGATCCTGCCTGGAAGTCACCACACGGAATGATATCTCGCCTCACCATCCCTCCAAATCTACGTCTCATATTTCCTGTCTCTTGCATTTGTATTTTCGAACCTGAATTTTATTTCAACTGTCAATTAAATTAAATGATTTCCTTTCCTTCGGACACTTTTGTATCTTCTTCCGATTGTGATTTTCCCTCGTAGGGTAGATGCCTTTCTAATTACCAATTATTTGGAACTTAAACATTCCACTGTTCAGTTTAAGATTATTTTGGGATGGCTGCGAACATAGACGAATATATTTGATGCTCAATGGCCTCGGACAAATGTTTTTGGGGTGGCTGCATAGTTCCAGACAAATATTTTGGATGGATTAGTAGTCCTGGATCATAAAATACGGCGACAGCCTCAGCGTCTCCGACGCCTCGACAATCTTGAATTTTTCAAACTTCTTTCCAAATATCTCTCGAACATCAACTCCAATTTTAAAACTAAATAAATAGCAGTATAATATTCACAAGAAAGGAAATTTCCGTTTCGTTTTTCTTTTTTTTTCCGTTTTTCCCCATCTGATTGAATCTTCAAAACCCACCCGTTTGCAGATAGAAACCCACGGGTTTTAGGGGTTTTAACGGATTTTAATGGGTACTGGGTTTTAACGGGTCTTTAACGTTTTTAGCAAAAACGTCAACCGGGTGACCCAATGAACCCCGTGTTTAAACGGGTCTGCCCACTTACATTAAAACCCAGCGTCCTTGCCTGGCACTATGACTGATTGTAACATTCAGTGGAGAGAAGATCATCTCGAGAAATATTGACGCATGATCGCTTAAAATTTTTATCGTTTTCCTCACAACCGTGAAAATTAACTCTCGCTTTTGGCTCATATTCCAAACATGAAACTGATTTGAACTATCTACAATTTAGTTTCCCGCAAGAAACCGTTTTCTTCAAGCAATGGAATGAAATATGCCCTACTAAAATAATCACCACTATCCTTAGTTTATTATTTACAAAAAAAAATCCCATAAGAATTGCACAATCGTTATTAAAAATTAATCAATGACATTTTCATTTTGCATTTTAAGGTTGGACTTTGTCTTTTTTCAATTATGTGTAGATATGTCTTGTGAACTAAACATATCTAATCCGTACTTACGACTGGTCTGGGGCAGTCGTAAGTTTTAATCCGTTTTTTGAGCTTAAGCAAAATTTGGAAATGTTACTCGATCACGGGATCGCATAACACAAGATTAAGTCTGTCTTAAGTTGGTTATTAATCCTGAAAGATAATCTTTTGGATTAAGTAGCGTTACACGATCCGGATTAGCTTAACTCAGGTTTAAGTCAGGCTTAAACCTGGATTAAAAGTTACACGATTCCTCCCAATATTTAGAACAAATACAAGTTTTGAAACAATCAATGTAACTGGAGTATTTGACAGATTCAGGAAACCTCTTTTACTTAATATCGATTTTGACTGAGGTCGACCAAAAGGAATGTACCATATGAGTTGTTTAGAGACGTATTGGAAGAAGCTTGTAAGTTAGAATGCACCAACCTAAGTAAGAGTATTTCTTTATAGTGTAGTCACATATTAGAAAATAATTTATCGAAAACATTCAACTGAAATTTTTTTTCAACCGATTTCTACTTATGGAAAAGGACCGAGAACGAAGCTATGACCTTTACACGTTTGTGTCAATCCTTTTTTGACGAAGAATTTATGAGTTTTCTGAGATAATTTTGCTATCGTA
Organism: Willowsia nigromaculata; assembly: GCA_034700605.1. NCBI lineage: Eukaryota > Metazoa > Arthropoda > Collembola > Entomobryomorpha > Entomobryidae > Willowsia > Willowsia nigromaculata. The sequence goes on along the minus strand of JAQIXX010000363.1, from coordinate 61,442 downwards.
ACTGTAAAAATGAATTGCAGTCGTCTGATACATGATAGACAAAACATTTTTTTTGCAGACTTGGATAAGAAAATATAAATTGGAAGCTCATTTGTAAGAAAATGATTTTCGATCAGTTAAAGAAATATATAAGGAATTGGGCTTGTCTCGTAAATAGTTATTGGTACGTTAATATGTCTGTCACCATTTGAGATAAAATAAAGTTACTTTTTATTATTCAACAACTTGGTTTTTCATATATACCTATGACCAATTGATTTATCTTACTTTTAAACTATTGCAATTATTTGGATGCAGCCATAGTAGTCTCGCATTGCGTAAGGCATATTTTTCCTAATATTCCATACTAATGCTCTTTCTAACATCAACTAAAAATTCCATTAAACTTCTGCCATCCCATGAAAGCTCGTTATAAACGATTTACATGACGAACTAAACTTGTTCGCTTTCACTCTTCTTTCTCTTTTTTCCATGCTACCACGCATACCATGTCAACTTTCATGTGTTCAGTACCCCTTATTAGAGGCTAGATTCAGCTTAACGAGGCAACCCACAAGGAAACCATCGTCCTCAATTTTGTCGTCAGGACCGGTCCTATAGTAGGACCAAACCCTGCCTTCATCCCCATAATACACTTCTCTGTAAAGTAATAATACATTATAAATACTACACGAAAAAAAATGAATTGAGTGGAAAAACAATCACCACCAACACACTTTCCTTTTGCCACTATCATACTACCACCCTCATAGCTTTTTTAGTACTCAAAATAAAGGGAGGACGCGGTTCCCTTTCTCCAGTAGTGCTTTCTCTTTGAACTACAAGTGCCGAGGAGGATCCCTCTCATTGTCGTCGTCATCCTCATTCCCATCGTCTGCAGTACACGAAATCTTGAGCTTGTTACTTTTCCTTCTGTTCTACATCAGCATCATCACCTGTGGGGCTATAAAACTGGAACGCTTAACACATCCACGGCTCACTCGGATAAAGGACGCGAAACCAACCACCACCCAAAAACTTTCGGCGACCAAAGTAACTGTCCCGCAGTTTTCACTTAACCATCGCTGCGCAGCTCATACAAGTGCAAACTGGAGTTTTCACAAATTTGCAGATTTGAAAAGCGTACAAAGTCGAATTTTTTAATGTGAATTTTTTTCTAAAATTTGAAACTCCACTTGTGACAAATTATTTTTGAACAAACAAGCACCAGTTTTCTTAAAGGGAAATTGTTTCGTGAAAATTTTCAAGGATACAATAATATAGACTGTTTCACAAGTAGAAAATCACAAACTCAATAAAAGCGAACTGTAATAATATATCTGAGAAGAAGTGAAAATCATTGAAAATTTTGTAAACAATTTTTAGAGGACATCATCGGATAACTCACAGCACATAGGACTCGTAAGCATTTCTTTCTTTTTGTTTATTCGTGTTTTTTTCTAGCTGTTTATGTATTTGGTCAGTTGCATTTTTTCTCTGGCATAAGCAATCTCGTTTTGTAAGTGTGGCTTAGGAATTTTTATTGTTTTTTCTCCTTGTGCTGTAGTCAGAGGACCTTAGCATAAGAAAAAACAGAGCTTGTCATTATTTTAAATTACCCACTGCTCCTATATGTTTTCATTATTTATGTTAAAAGGAGCTTGAATAATGGTGACAGAATTTTTTTAAGCTATTTGTTTGGATATTTTTTCTATAAAAATTGCTGAAATTACGTAAATTTCTCTTTTCATATTTTTGTTGTGAGGTCAGTGGAAAGTTTTTCTGATTCCCGCATAGGGAATCTGCCCACGCATTTAGTCATTCAAATCTTGCTTGTATTGTTGTTGCTACTATTTAAGACTGAAGTATACACATACGAACGGGGTATTAAGTACACCGTCTCATTCAGAAAACGCTTCATTTCCTGTGACCACCGCAAATAGAGTCTCTGAACAACATTAATCCCTTCAGTACTTTGTTTCCGTAGGACGAGTGTTGAATTATTATTATTCCTCCTGCAAAAGCCCCTTTCTCCATTCCAACAGAATCTCCTGCTCACTTTCCACCGCTAACATTTTTCTTTTGACAAATCTTCTCATTGTGCTCATAATAACGTTTTACTGTTTCCCAACAACACGCATTATTCCATTCATGCATAACTATTTACACGTATTAGTACATAATTTGCGAGTAGGCTTTTCGTTTTATCCGTTTTCAGCAAACTGTTTTGCTACGTAAACACCCCACCATTTACTCAACTCGTCGTATATTACCAAACAGTAAAAATAATATTGGAAGTCATTTGGCCCTAGATTTTGCATCTGCTTCTACTTATTATTTTTTATGAACAAAAGGTTGCATACATCTGCACCCATGCGAGATCATTTTATCCATAAAAACAAAAAGTCTAATTCCCAACTTTATCTTCCCTGTACTCCTCCGCTCCATTCCACCACCGCCACCACAACCACCTTTTTTCACTCATCATTCTTTTCTTCCCCCTTTCACCAAACCAACCTGAAAAAATCTCCAACGGTTCACAGCACTGATTTCCCGTTTTTCCTTTTTCCTTCCGGAACAATATCTAGCATACTTATATGCACACGACCCATTTATATAATAATATGTGATGATAATATGTAGGCGAATAAGCATGTAAGGTAAAAGGTAACACCATAATTTTTTCCTTTTCATATTTTTTATTCATTCAACCATTCATTTGAGACTATAATGGACAGAATTAGCACATTCTTTCACCATCAATCTTTCCAGCATCTTCATCAATCCGGTCCATTGTCCTATCCTCTTTTTACTATGCTACCCACGTTGCCCCAAAAAGGGCTTCCACAATTCCCTTCATTAATATCAAATCACAGAGATATTTTAGACTTCAAAAGTATACACCTCTTATAAATAATTAACTACCTTGCTCCCAACTCCACATATATTGTCACATATAGAGCAAAAAGCATAATACCTCAAAAACTTTCCACATGTATGTATTTCTTCTACCTGACATTGGTTAACCTTTTGAAAACATTGTTAATCAATACATTGTGTACTTTCTGACTGCATATATAGCACGGATCACAGCTAGCGATTAGCATTTTATGGTTGATTTATTTTAAGCCAAAAAAGAAAGTTTACTAATGCATAAATAATCTTATTTCTTGATACAAAATTCAATATCTATTTTCAAGTATTTTACTGAACCAGATTTTCGTTTATGCTATACATTATGTACTGGTAAGTCGATGGGAAAGCATACAATTGCATTTCAACAATTTTTAAAAGACACATGTTGCGAATATTTTTGGAGAAAACTGAAGCAAAACATAAAAGTAAGTACAGACATTGCACATGTCGCTTATTGTAAGTCTAGTAGTGAACCGACATTACTATTCTCGCTCATGACTCACTTCTCCATCATCATATTCTGCAACTCCAGGGGATGTCCTCACTTTTTCTCTCAATAACTTGCTTTCAGAAAACCCCTTCCATAAAGTCAGTTATAAAAGTTCACGTGTGCCTCCGGCCTTTAAAATGATATGTGTGTAAAGAGAAAAGAACTACCTACTCATAATGTTTCTCTCTGCAAGTAGGTTCAAACCGAAGTCTTACGATTAGCAAGTTTTCTCCTCAGTTGACAATTAAAAATTTACAGATTTTCACAGAAAATATTTTAGCAGTATAACATGCGCTGGCAATTTAGTTACCGTATTCAAACAGAAATACATAATTTATCATTTTACCTCTGCCACTAATTCTGACGATGATGTGAAAGTTAAAGTTGGTCAAAACCAAAACGCTGCTGTGCATAATATGCGCTCGGGCAAGAGATTAATAATTCATTTTCTTTCATTTATTTTCCATCATCGTGGAAATCAAAGGAAGCATAGCTTGCTTCCTTTTTTGCCAAAGCATTGCATCACGGTTTCTGATAACGAGAAACCAACTTTATAATTAATACACGTCGATTATCTGTCTGTAAGTTCAAATCAAAATGGGTGAGACATGCCAAAATTAGCTTTATGTCCTACACCTTCAAATGAAAATGATTTCAACCCAGGTTTCGTTGAAATGGCTGAGATGTCAATTCTTATTAGAACGCTACATATTTGATGCTATACATTTACAGTTTGTTTCTCCCAAATTCCCATGTCTCATCTTCAAGCAGCACGACAAATCAACTACTTTTATCGTTGTTTTTAGAATTTGATAAAAATTAGATGAAAACGTGCCAGTAGGTATACTAGGTATTGAGTCTAGAGATTTCGATTATTTCTGCACGTGGGATTTTGAGAACCGATCTTAAACGTTGAAATATGAAATATTTATCGCAAGATTCATTTGATGGGAAGAGCAGATGAAATGAGTGAAAAATTTGTTCGTTTCTTCCGTTCAGGTCAACATGCTCGTTGCATTATTACTGATATTCCCATACTTTATACTCATTTACAATAAATTTTCACAAGACCTTGTTTTGCACTTACTAGATTTTTTAGTAGTTTTTATTCCGTATATATTCCAAAGCACAGTAGAGAGAGCTGAATGGAGACACAACAAAGCTAATAGAGAAGTGTCATCATGGGACCTTCTAGTATCGTCGTCAGCGTCACTGTTGCTACAACTAACTAGGAGTCATACACACACACACAGGAGCCACGTTAGACTGACTAAAGTGGAGAATTAGAAGCATAGAATGAAATTTAACTTTTTGTGCTATATCTGGCATGTATGGCTCATGGGAGAGAGAAATGAAATATGCAAACATGTTTGCATCTCTTAAAAAAGTTGTAATCTGCGTAGCTCATTTTCTCTCCTGCTATTTTCTTTCTCTGTATGTCACCATCTCACAGTAGCACTGCTTATTTTACATCATCATCATCATCATCAGTATCCGCCTTCATCATTTCTCCATGGACTGCTGTAATGAAAAATGTAATCATTTTTCTTCCTTTTCCCCTTCAACATTATCATCATTAAACTCCACATGTATGACCCCACATCTATAGGGCTGTCATGTCATCATCACCACCACCATTGATAGCTAACGTCGTAGCTTGAGGTGGGATGTGGGATGAAAGCAAGCTTATATTGTGGGAATGATGGTGTCGGGTTTTGTGGTGAAGCTGGTGTACAGATTGTTACTTTATCGTTAAATAATGATACATTAGCAGTCTTGCAGAGATAGTATGGCTTATAGAGCAGGGCAATGAGAGAAAATAAGTGGGATGAAGTACTAAAAGTTACAATAAAAAATTCTCCGACTTTGTATCTTATGATCAGTTATCCAAAATGAGAAGAATAAAGATGGGATTAAATATGTAGACTATTTCCTGACTATCTCCCATTTAAACTAAAATAGGTATTTAATATTCTCTTTTATGGCTTATGGTATTTTAACATACATTTGTTCTAAGATATATCTAAGAAACCTACTGAAAAGGTGCAAAGCCCAAAATTCTAACTTTCTCCGGATTTATCAATTTTCACAATGTGTAAATAATATATGGTAGTTTATGTGCTTTCTCGAAAGCAAGAATCGTCACATACTTCTATTTCCATTCAGTCAAAAAATAGTAAACTAAAGGAGTATAGCCATTTTTTGTCATAGTGTACAAAGTTAAAAGATTTGATCGAATTTCACCTACAAAGTATTTTGCTATCTAAGAAAATATTGTTTTAATGAGAGCATACATTATACATAGATTGTAATCAGCACGGGGAATGCAATAGCCTTGTTATTAGTATTTGTCAGAATCAACGGAGTAGATTTTACGTTCAATTTATGGATTTGTATCCAATGAAAACTTTAAACGTGCGATTTTCTAGGTGCACCACATTTGACATTTTACAAGGAGCAATTCCGTACTACAAATGACAAATGCAAATCCATTATAAATGATTACGCCTACTTGAAATGACATGTAAGGAAAACAATCAATAACTACTAGTAGTTTTTACTACTACTACTAATAGTTTTTTCCTCCCTGTTGCTGCTTCACCACTTTTTTCTTAATAGATTGTTTATGATTATATGTAGTAGTGCTTCCTATTATAATTATGGGTGCATGTAAGCCTTCACTTGACCAGACAACGGGGTTGTTTATTTATACGAGCTTTCGTGGACGTCAGAAAGACAACGACTTTCTGTGGACTGATTTTTTATAGCAAGTATGATTACAGGTTCATACTTTGACCTATAGGTTGATTTTCTCCTGCCAGATTTCCCTCATTAATCAGAGTAATTTTGGTTGTCGGATATAGAGAAAAAAGAATAAATGAGAAGAGAAACGAAGGAAAATTCCATACAGTTTTGAAGGATTGCTACATTTGGAGGTACTGCGTAGCCGCGAGTCTTGTTTAAATATTTACTTGTTATGAATTCAGGGAAATTGTAGGCGACGACTTATAGAGAGCTCCATAAACAAGTCCAGTGTATCAGACAGTACCTACTTTCACTTCTCACTTCCTCTGCCACCTAGTTTATTCATGAATTCATTTTGACATTGTCCTTTTCGTTTTGATGAAGACGAAAATGATTTAGGATGACGACAACAAAAAACCCACATGACAGAGCAGAGCAGAATGTGGGCTAGTCGTTTATCTAAATATAAATATGATGTCTTCCTGTCTTAAAGTCAAAACTTTCACATGGGAGCAATGAGCAAACTCCACACAAATTGCCCGCATTTAGAGACAGATGCTAGCTTGTTTTTTGTTTGTCACTGATAAACTCGTAAAATCCAATTAGCTTTCGTTCTGTCATCCAAGCGTCAGTTTGTTAACACCATTTTCAAAGGTGGCGTTTTGCTGACTAGTAATAACTTAGATGCATACTGTGAGACAGTGTGAAAGGTAACAAAGAGAGATTTTGCAGCAAACTCATATTCATCTCTTGTCTTTCTATGTGCTAGTTAGATAAACTGATTAAATCAATCGTGTATGAAAATCTACAAAATGTATGGAAAGTTGGAGAGAGGAAGTGAGCTAATGACGAAGCCATTTTTTGTCTTTTTGCATTGAAATGCGCGAGGGTGGACGTGTGTAATGTTGTTGATGGGATAACGCTGTACATGAGATGTAAGATGTAAATGTAAGCATTTGTAATGAAAGCAACTTCTAAAAAAGAAGTACGAAAGGATTGATGATTGTAATGTGGCTTCGTTGTGACGTGGGTATCTAGCTACCTACTAGCATTACAATCACAAAGCATACAAACATTTTAAAAAGTTTAATTGCACAAAGGATTACCACATTGGTTGTTCACATAAACAATCTTCATTACTACAAAATGTTTGATTTGTATTGAATGAGGATGAAAACTTTTACATAGATTCCGTATGACTGCTTGAAAAAACTAGCTTTCAATTTAAAAAATTAATGCAAATATTACACAACGGAAAACTTATGGGGGAACCGGGCTAAAGCTTTGATTGCCTTGTAGAGAAGGCGTCGAAGGAACATCATGCATTATAGCAACGTTTAATTAAGCATAGGAAAGCTGATTATGGAAAATTTTTATAAATGCTTCATAACTGTCATGAGTGAAAACATTATGTGACTGATTGACCTCTTTGAGGTTTGCGAAAACAAAACGTCATAAAATTTCTGGACTTTGCAAATGTTTAATTCATTGGTTGAAATTTTTATATCCTGTGTTTTTAATTCTAAATCCAAGTTGTTAAAATAGACATTACCAGTACAAAGCTGATACAAACTTGAATATTGTTTTCCAATAGATATTATGACGTCAGAGAAAAAACTACTACTGTAAACTATTCTCAAGGGCCATCCAATTAATGAAATATAATTCATAGACTTTTTTACAAGGTAGTTGACCAACCACAACTGTGGCTCACGATACTAATAGTTGCATAGGTATGTGTACGACCACTACCGCTCATTAATTGAGTAAAAGTAACTCAAGAGATACTTTCATTTATTCCCTTTTTCCATATACACACCACTCTTCTGTCTTGACAAGTCTCAAGAGAAAAGTTGTCATTCTCTTTTCGAATTTGCTCAACATTTCTCGTGCTCCGTCACATCTTCCAGGAACCATTTGTAGTTGACGTTGCTCCATAACATGTATTTTTTTAAAACGTGATGTCCAATTTCGCAAGCTTCAACAAGTAACCCGTACCGTGAACAGTTAACGGCCAACCTTGTAGAAACAATAACATCAAGGAATACACATGCACATGACCGTAGTAAACGGTCTATTGAAGTGTGGACTTATGTTCATAACCAAACGGGAAAATAGTTTCCTCATACGTTTCTCACTCTGCAGTCTCTAACCATCGCTCTCAATTTCTTTCTTAAATAAATATCATAATATTAATAATAAAAGAATATAGTAATATAAATGATGATGGAAGCAGAATTTAAGAGAGAGAGAGTCTAAAAGAAAAAAACGAGCAGAAAATGAAACATGCAATTATAAACAGGAAAGGAAGTACTTTTCTTAAAGCTTACTCACGCAACATTTTTTTTTCTCTTCACTATATAGTTATATTTTTTTCTCCATCCGATTCACACCAGGACGTCGATCGGTTGGTCAGGCATGTTTAAGAAGGCTAAATGAGAAACAGAGCAAAATCGTATGGAATTTTAGCTCGATACTAATAATAATAAAAATAATGGCATTGGAAAAATGTATTAACAATAAGTGTGAGTATGCTATTGTATAAAATATTTTTATACAACACCTCCATCCGCACTCACTACTTACTTTTCCACTTGAAACTTCACTTTTTAATGATATTATTATGTATTACTAGAGGCTACGTACATATGTGGTGTAGTGTAGAGTGCCATGCTTTCCCACTCGCAGTCCATCATTCAAAACCAACTTTGTGTCACATAAAAATCAGCTCAACGTTACACTTTTAGTTTTCAACCCGGGTGAAAAAATTCTCTGTACTCTGAACATGCCAGCTTACAATTTTTCCACAAGCATAATCATGTTGATGATGGTAGGAGAAAATCGTGATAAATGTATGGTGGTGGAATGTGTGAAGTGAAAGAATACAGGTGAAGTTATTACGATATTACGTGAAATACATTATTATTGTTCTCCCACTATTTTTTTCATGCTGCTTTAATTTTTTGATGATGGAAAATTGAAGTAAGTACACCAGGTTAATATAAAGTGGTTCTCTGAATCAGCTTATTTGTAAGAGCATCCAAAAATTATACGTGGGTGGAGAAGTATCTTTAAAGTGTCAAATTTTTCAAGATTGCACAGAACATAATGTAGGGTACACTTTTCATAGTTTTGGGGGAATTACATAAATTGTACTTTTTTCTCAATTTCATACTTGACCGGAGGCTTCTGGCATGTTAAATTATTGAAGTTGAGAAGTACATACATGGCCATCGCCACATTTTTAGGAGTCAGGCAATCTCATGCTTTTAAATGATGTCCAAGGTCACCATCTATGATTTCTAGCTCACATTTCAAAACTTCATATATTCTCTACTTTCTCCGGGTTTTTAACCGTATAAAAAAGCTCTTTTAAGTGCAACCAAATGTATACACGATTACTGCATTACAAACAAATAATGTTCGCTCTTTTCTATTCACTCACACAAATACCTTATCAAGGTGTAAAAGCAAACAAAAAAATGTTCCTTCTTCAGAGCCAAACAAAGCCTAGAATGAAGTAGTAGTGCCAAATCCAGGTTTTTCTTGTTGCACGATGCCCCCTCCCATTTTGTAGTCGGGAGCATGACGGTGTTTGATGTTGTATAGAGAATGCAAAATGCAACAAGCCTTCATACCTATCATAAAAGCAACACGGTAAAGTCGGTAACTTGAACACGAAGGAAAATCAAGAAACTTCTCTTTCCTTCACTCTTCAAAGTTATTAATATGAACCTGTAGATTTTACCTCCCAACAAAACTTTTTACACACGCTATTCCCTTTCTACTGAAGTAAGCTTCATGTTTGTAAAACAATTTTGCATATGCATCCATGATGAATATATGTTTTATGTCATTATGCTTATTATTATTACTGTTGTACATGTCACCACCGCTAAAAAAAATCTTTTTGACTTGGTTTCCTATAAAATGCACTTGTAATGTTAAACAGCGACATACATATACCGCCGCTACAATTTAGTTCTTGATTTTTAGTGCCGTTCTGTTCTGTTATATATTTTTTATTGCTGTACAGTAAAAACGACGTGGGTGAGACAAAAATATAACATGTATTTACTTTCTACGTCAGAAAATATTTTTTTATGGGAAAGCATATTATATACCTTTCTTTTTGCACGGAGAAGAAGACAGCAAATGTAACGTGACAGCGGTGTGCGGCACCTGAAAAAAATATGATTTAAAAAATCTCATATCCTCGTCATGATTTCTCTTTCAAGGAAAAAGTGAAACGATTCAATTGAAAAGTTTAAAACGATCTCCTGCTATTTTATTACTACCCAAAGTTTTACTCCTCTGACGTTCTCAAACTGTCAAATGCATGCTTCTATAGTATCTATGGCTTTATTAGCTGTGCACCCAAAACACACTTTCCTCTCACTGTCGTGACGGCTTTACTTTCTCGCTGATTTGCTTGGAGATGACATCGGATGATGCAGATGATCTATGTGTGCGTCTATTTATGTGTAAATTTTTTATTCAATTTTTTTTTACATAACGTATGTTTTTATCTATTCTACAGAGAACAGGAGAGGGGAAAAGGGTTGAGACATTAATCATCATCATCAGAAGGAACAAAAATCAGATACATTTTGCGAGACTACTTTCTCAACTGTTTTGAAGAAAAAAAATCTTTTTTCCCTCTGGTGGTAGAGTGCCATACGAGTCAACCTCATCTCTTCACAATGAGAGGTTCAATCTGGACTTCGGATGTTGTCTTAGGTTTCACCATTCTCATTTCCACAATCTGCTCGTCCTGTGTCGTTATCTGTCTGGAGAACGATGCCGGACCCCAGCAGCAAGACAACGTGAACTTGATGACAAGTAGTAGTGGTGGCATTGGTGGAAGTATCAGCAGCAATAGTCAAGATCCCCTGTATTTACAACAACAGCAGCCAGCTTTGAATGACAGATATTTTAGGAACTATTATGAGGTTAGTAGGAGGAGGAGTTTAAAGAAAATTCTCTGAGGAATGCTGGTAGAGATTATGATTAAAAACGGGGATGAATTTTTTATGTGTGATTTTTTAAAACGAACATGCTATCTGGTCATCCTTACCTTCAAGGCTAACGAAAAAAAATGTATAGTGGGGATGTGATATTGGTAATAAAACCAACACATGTGACATTCCATGATGACGTTGACGTAATAATGATAGTAATTTTTCATGAAGGAAAAATAAAACTTTGTTTTTCTTTTAAACTTTCTCATTTTTATGGGAAAGTTTAAATGTCATTTCCCCTTGGAATATTTTTGCAAGTGTTGTAAATCTTTTGGATGACAAACAAAAACTGCAGGGGAGAGACAGAACCAAACTTGTAGAGATGTACATTCTTCTAAATAATAATATCATGTTGAACAAACAATGTCAAAAGATGGGAAGGCATGCTCTCCGGAAAAAAATCTAGTCTTTTTGTTTGTCAGACAGGATGTTGGCGTTTGTATATGTGCGTGTGTGTGTGTTGGTGTCACAATGAGTCTGGATTCTCCTGGTTTACATGTATTGTCCCCTGGAGGGTTTCTGGTATAGCCATGTAGAGAAAGGAAGAGCCACTTGAATTCATGTTTTCCAACATGTTCATATGTCTATGAAACCACTTGACTTTCCGAACCGAGCTTCCTCTGGTCTCCGATATAACTGACTTTGTCTGCCCACATTCTCTCCTTTCCCCCTACATTAGTTGGGAGAACTATCCCCCACGTCATAATTGTACGTGCTGCCGAGTTTCAAGTGCTGCTATTACTGTTTCGTTACAAAAATATTCTATTTCGAGAGGAGGGCAAATACGGAGAAAACCTCTTGCTCTGCTTACCTAGGTTGTTTGTCGGGAGGGCAATGTGATACACTTTTTATAAGAGAAGGGCATCATGTACACTCAGTTTTTTATGTCCACATGAGACACTACAAATTCCATGAATATTTTCTCTCTGTTTGTGCAAAGCATGTACTTGAATCTTGTTAATTTTCTAAAGAGAAAGGAAGTAGTTGACTAGTAGAAACTAGTTCTTAAATCCGATAAGAGATGAAACCTCAGGGGTACGGAGAGGAGACAAAGATGCAAGTTGATTAGCACAAAAACACTATCTCGCTCTAACTCAACAAGATGGATATTATTTTTGCTGTGGAATTGCTTCATTCGTTCTGGCCTCCAGAAAGTCACAATAGGTCAAAACAGTAAACAACTGAATCATTCATGGAGGGAAATTCTTAAACTAAATTAATCATAAGATGAAATAGGGCAAAAAGTAGGCATAAACTCAATACGTGTACGATTAATAATGAATGCGTTATGAAAAAGTATTGCAATTCTAGCATTTTTGGGGCATTTTGTGAACCATGTAATATGAATACCTTTTTGCGAGAAAAATAGCTAATATGAAATTATGGGAAAAGGGGTAATATTTTGTCTGGGGTGTAGTGAAACTTGAAAGATGAAGCCTGCTGCATGCAAGATGAGCTAATTTTGTTTTTTTGTGTATTTCTTTTGCTTCATGATAGATGCTCCGTGAGACAGAGCCTGTCTGGAAGCGAGCTCCAGCTGCTGGCTTCTTTGGAATGAGAGGGAAGAAAGTGCCCTCTTCCACATTTTACGGAATGAGAGGGAAGAAAGGACCCTCCGGATTTTTAGGAATGCGGGGTAAAAAGTCGCATGAGCCTGCTCTTATCGGTGTTGTTGGTGGACAGACCCCTGTGTTGGACTTGACTGGAGGATCTCTCAGAATGAAAGGACCATCAGCATCATTCCCTTCTTCCTCATCATTCTCAGGGGGAGGCAGTGGCATGATGTTGGACAATTTTGATGACTACTCCTTGTTTGGTGCGTCTGGCCCTTCGGCAGGACTCATCTCTCCCTACAAACGAGCTCCCGCTGAAGGATTCATGGGACTCAGAGGAAAACGAAGTACGCGCACTCTGAGTCAACCCAGTCGGTCATACCAATAAAGAAAAACAATGTGCATAAAATGTTGTAAAAAACAAATTTGAAAAAAGTATATATCCACTAATTCATGTAATTCTTCCTCTTTGTCATACCTTCGTATCCCGCATAATTTTACACGTAAATACGTATCTACCTATATGTATACCCTGCCATTACCTTAATTAAACATAATATCCCTACTAAAAATACTACATAAACATTTTAAAATTCTTCAAACGTCCTTTATAATTTTGAAACCTTCAATAAAATCATAGTATTCATAAAGCTGTGGGAGCGCAGCATTCCAAGAAAAGAGACAAATTTTTGAACTACTTCCGAATTCCTTCAAGTGAAATTGTTACACAGGTTATAATTTTGAATAGCTTCTCTCAATTGAAGCAGAAAGGGAAACGAAGAAAGAACAACGGTTTGTCTTTTACCTACACTTAAATATTCCATCTATTATCATCATACATATCGGTCTTAAAAGTACAGTCAGTTTAAATGTTTTTCAACAGCACTTTTAGTGATGCATTCCAAAAATACATCATGATGACACACATACATACAATGACGAAAAAAGTCTGTCCCTAAGATTACATACACGAGTATATATAATGTTATATAAGAAAATATTATTGTCAACTACTTTGTGCATGATCAATTATTTTAGAAGAAAGTGTTTTCTTAGTAGACATGTATATTGCTGTCGTCAAAATGTAACTGGAGAGTTTTTTTTTTGCAATTTAGCTTTTGCACAAAGAAAACCCAGAAAAATATAAAACTCTTTATTTTCTTGCACAATTTAGTTTTTCCTCAATTTTGCAATATTGTGAAGAAGCTGGTATCAGCAACCTATTTATTTTAAAGAAAAAAAACACAACCTACAATATCCAAAATAAAAGCTGATAATGTCGGGTAAACGTGACTGGTATACTAAAAAAGTATATCTGGTATATAATAGGTATTCAAAATAAAAAAAACTATATAGATAGATTTATATACAGTAAGGTAGCATATTATAATAATACTATGAAGTTACGCTAATCTCTACCATGTATCAAATCAACTGTGTATGAAGTAGTTTTTAAAAGAAAACTAATAGCCCGGTATCGTATCATAAATGGTCATAAGATACGTATACATGGCTGGATAGCAATGTAAAAACATGTTATTAATAATCTACAACTGAATCTACATAAAAATTTATATATTATATTTCTCTCATATTATTTTATATCTATAAAATATTATATAAATACGTAGTATTAGTACAGCATTGTATGCAAAATTCTTTTTAAAGAGAAGTGACTGCCCACGCACACACACAAACACACATAAAATGTATTATTTTAAAATGTTGCGTTTTTATGCCAAGTGTGTAGCTTTCATTCTGGAATCATTGCTGGGAGAAAGCATAAAAGAAAAGAGACATGAATGTTTTAAAATGAATGCATGCATGCTACTTTTTTTGTCTTGCGAAAAAGGAGTCAAAAGTCGTATAAAATTGGGATATGCAATGCTCTGTAATGTGGCAACTTTATGTTCTCTTAAAGTGTGGCAGAAATTGGAAAAGACGCTTTTAAATGTACTGTTGCTTTCACTTTAGCGAAATTATACAAATAAATAAATTAGAATCACGGAGCACATAGGAAAGCAAAGAACTAGAAGTTTCCGGATTGATTGCACAATCTTTCACCCGAGAGTCCTCAAGCTTTACATTGTTCTCATTCTGTCGCTTTGGGTAGAGGTATATATGGGTAAACAAAACCAGGGACTGTTTCATTATAGATTAGAGCTATTAAATATTACCTGTATAGGCTGGGATAATTAATGTATCATTACACATAATTACTGTTGATAGATACAGCTTGCCAGTTAATTTATAAAAAATTCACTGAATTTTCCTCTCGCTATTGAATTTGGGGAAATGTGAGAAGAATGTTTTTATCTATCTGTAATTAGTAATTAGGTGGTCTGTTGGTAGCTGAAATTTTGTTAGTTTTTCGGTTAAATATAAGAAATTATAATTAGATGGACATAACGATAGTGATTTATATTGTAGCAATATTATATGAGAGTAATGAGCCAAAGAAATTTGTTATTGTATATAGAGATATTTATGATGATTGATTGACTTGATGTATGCCTGATTGATCGGACATTTTAAAACTATTGATTTGTTAATATTGGTTGATTTTGGAAGGAATCGTTAATAAAATATCGTCCATCAAAACTCAAATTGTTGTTTGGTGTGTGCATGTGATATAACTGAATGCTGATTTTATTTTACTACTGTTAAAACGGTAAAATGATTATTTTAAGGATTTCACTTGTTTGTTGGACGATTTGAGATGGCGCAGTGGCCCGCGGTCAGTTTTTCGACTGCGAATGAATGAGAAATTGTATGGCATTATATGTTCTTCCGGGACTTAAAATTATCCTTAAATAATTACTTCTATTTAAGAGCCCTGGAGTACATATTATAATTAATTATTTAGCAAAGGCATACACCAAATTTGAAGAGGATTTTAGTGTAGTTGATATGTTGTTTTGTTCTTCAACTTATGATACACACTATTCAATTGAAATTTTTTGTTTTGGTACGCACACAGAGGAAGTATCAAATATTTTGCAGGTAGATAGATCAACCCTGGCTTGCGGCTGGTAGTGACTAGTGACAATATCTTAGATTGTAATACAAAATGTTGATTTTCAACTAGAGATATTTGTTGATTTTTACTAAGCTCCCGTTTATTTCCTAGAATTTCCCAATAAAGGAGCAATTGTCCTTTTTTATTTCACATTTAAACTCGCTCGTTACTGTAGTTACTTACTCCAGTTGTTATTAATTACAAGCTTATGATGTTACGGATAGCAGAGCTGTACTAGCTTTGCTTTTGGTTACCTAGTTTTCTGAAAACTTAATAATTTAGCAATCGTAAATTGACAATTAGGAAATGTTTGAGTAAACGTACACTAGAATTATTAGTTTGCTAATTAGATGACAATTATATGCTTATCTAATGAATCAGGTCGTGTGTTACTAATCAGTTGAATGTACAATATTTTATGATGAATTTAACTCAACTGTTGAAGAAAGTATTAAAACTAAAACAAAAATAAAATTGCACATTTGTGGAGTCATTTCTTCCCAAAAAAACTACATTTAATACATTATCCCTTCTATAAACATTAATATCATTGATTACTAGCAATGGCTTCATTTGAAATGATCAATATTACTTATTATTCATTTCGTCGCAAAGCGAAAAGCGAATAATGTATCTCTGCACTCTGAAGGTTTTTCACCATTAAAGCAAAAAGTTTCCATCAAATTAAGCCATGTTTAAATTCATATCGAAAAGTTTTTTATGTCCATTTTGGTATGTCTTTGTGAAGGGTCTGGCAGTAAGTATAGTTTACGATTCTGTTTAGTGTGATAACTTAATTCTTATGTCAGTTAAAATGATTATGCTGATTTGTTTAGTAAATTGTTAATGATTCACCAAAAATGTAATTGTATTTAATTATGATGAAGAAAATGAAATAAAATCAAGCAAGATTTGGTTTTTAGTGTCTTTTACTTCATTTTAATATGATTTTTGAAACTATATATCTATGAATACAGAACCGACATTCAATCATGTACTTGGATATTTCCACAACAGAAAACTAACTTCAGTAGAAAACAGCTTTCAGTACTTAAATGGGTACTTCAAAAGTTCCCCAGAGGATCCACACAAATTTTTCCATACTCTCACGGTAACCACTTCAGTCTTACTTGCAGCATCTACTGGGAGAAAATAGAACTACTACTTATAAGAAGAAAACTTGCAATTCCAAACAAAGTCGCATGAAACTCTAGAGACTAGAGACGCTTTCACCATTTAACATGAGTCTTCATACTTTGATGACCGTGCAGTGTATACTGTTTACATCAATTAAAAGATGAATTGTAACAAGAAAATATTACAAATGTTCCTTTGCAGAATTTTGAATGGAATCAAGGCAAATTTACAGCTAAAATCAATGCTAAATGATGCAGCAAAGAGCCAACATAAATTCTAAACATGCAAGCCTCTTCTGGTTCAAGTCTGTCATCCTATTGATCAAGTTTCTGCTGTTTCCTTTAACATTTAAGAACCAATGTGGTTAGAAATATGCAACTGAAATGTCTCGTGCTCACGAATATGTGAATGCATTGTCATACATAATATTATGATCTCAAGTCTGTTGTTATTTCTTCTTTTGTAAATTTTTGGAAGAAAGTGAATGCACTCAAAGTATTTGTTTTTTACTCAATTTTATTGCGAAGATATAGCACAACATTTTATGGAACAATAATTGCAGGAAAGAGACATTTTCTGTTATTTGTAGACCAGCTGTATAGGATGTATAGGATTCTTTTGATTATGATAACTTACCGACCATTTATGATTAAACCTATAACCTTTGTATATGTAAATTTATTGTAATAGCGATACTAATTATTTGTCATTGTAAAGCTGATTTTGGCATTAGAGATACAATTAACATTTCTTCTTCTTTTTAAATTTATACAATTACCTCTTATATATTTGTTAACTATCAGCATCGTAGCTACAAAGCTTAACTGCAATTATCTTTGTAATACTTTCAATTTACATTAGCTTCACAATTTTGTAGCAACAATTTTTCGCATAAATTGTACATAGTTTACACTTACATTTTCTGCAATTGTGTACTCTATTGTTGGTAAATACAGTAGCATTGCTTC
This sequence comes from Willowsia nigromaculata, assembly GCA_034700605.1. Taxonomy (NCBI): domain Eukaryota; kingdom Metazoa; phylum Arthropoda; class Collembola; order Entomobryomorpha; family Entomobryidae; genus Willowsia; species Willowsia nigromaculata. Next base: position 43,614 of record JAQIXX010000363.1, on the reverse strand, counting down.
ATTAACTTTAATAAGATATCTATAAATTAAATTCTTAGAATACAAGTAATGATTACCTTATGCACCAAGATTGATTGTACATCATTTACATAATAAGATAATATATTTACATATATATTTAGTATTCACATATTTACAATTGTTCAACTTTTATTGTAACTTTCAGCAGCAATAAATATTGAATGTTGTCTCTGTTCACATGATAAATATGCTCGATATTTCTAAAGCAGTTTATAAAAATTTGCGGCTTTCAATCAAACACCTTCAATCATATAATTGCAAGCATATTATGTATTCATAACAAGTAGATTGACCAGATTTCACGAAGTACGAATACCTTTTCCAGTTCAGGGGACAGTGAACATTCTGTACTTGCGTATGCTGAAAATAACAGCACTCTGACAATATATTTTAGCACTGTTATCAGTTTTAGCAATGCATTTTACACGGATGTTCCATAATTGGTTGCTGGAGTGTAGACACGCATTGTAGCGGGTTCAATTGGGGTGATCATTTTATGATAACGCTGTGAAAATTAAGATGAAAAAAATGTGTAGAACTTGTGGATAGCGGAACTAGATGAGTATTACATTAATTATCATATTAATTAGGCAGGCGTACCTCACGAAATGAACCAGGCGTCACCAGAAACATGTAAACAATGTAAATGGGTATACAAATGATTGAAGAAAGGGTGAGCAGCCAACCAACGTAGATAGACCATTCAGGATACTTGTAGTCGCCAATTTTCAAGTCCTCGTATGCATAGAACGAGAATATGAAGATGATCTGAAATGAGAGAATTTCATGAATACAAAAAGTTTTACTTGCGAGTTAAGATACGATTAGAATGAAAGAAGAGAAGTAAACGAACGAGAATAAAAACAGGACTAATATAAGTCCAGCATATTTTCCAGAATATGTTGGGCTGCTTTCCAATCATCCTCTCAATATCTCCAGAGAATCTTTCTGCACCGTAAATCCAAAAGACTGCTGCTGATTCCACGAATACGACGAAAATTACAGAGATGCCAGGGCCGTAAGTGGTTAAGAAATCGACAAGATAAGTGCCACCCTAAAGGAACATAAAATTAACATATGTAATCAATTTATTTAGGTGTACCAATAAAAACACGTGACACTTTCATAGGGTGCAATGTGTCCACATGATAGAAACCGAATGAAAAAAGAAATTGAATGAATTTTTTATGAATGCAGTAGTTGATGAGTAAAACCTGAGTGCAAGTCGGCAAGGAGCCGATGAATACAACGACAAGTAATGCTGCAACAAAGATTTCCCGATTCCGACCAAGATAACCCGGATACTCGTCACAGAGTGCTGTGATGATTGCTTCCAATCCTCCGAATGTACTGTCTAATCCCAGGGTGATAAGCATCACGAAGAAAATGACGGACCAGAAGTTCGGAAAAATCATATTGGCGATTGCTTCTGGATACACGATGAAAATCAGACCGGGACCTGGTTTGAACAGTATAAAATAATTGTTGAAATTTATTCAAGGAAGTATATTTTATTTCGAATTATTGTGATTTCTTAACCATCAATGCCTAATTTGTCAATAGGCCTGTGTTGCATTTTTGACATGTATCCCAGCACAGAAAAGATAACAAATCCAGCCAGGAAACTAGTCAAACAATTGATTGTGCTTGTTATGATTGCATCCCTGTAAAAAAACATCAAATCGACATAATACCCTTTTTAATACAGATTCATAAATTCTTGGAAGTGAAGTTAAATATTCGTATGTTAGTCAACTACTTGTAGCAATTATTGTGGAATTTGTTGTAGCTAGAGAGCGCCAACAACGTGCCAAATCCAGGGCCCAGGGAGAAAAATATCTGGGTTGCTGCATCAATCCACACCTAGAGATATTTTATACAAAAAGAACCCCGTTATTTCAAATTCATTCCCAATTCAATTCATCCCATTTCAATTGAAATTGTCAAGGTCAGCTTTCTTCCATCTAGCTTTTTCCTTCAACCTCTCCCATTGCTTTCTCCTTCAAAAAACACTTTGTTCAATTAACTTTCTCCATTCTCTCCATCTCTCTCTTTTTTCTTCAGTTTTCACAAACATTTCCACATTCAAGTATTCCACATGCAACATTGCTTTCTCCAAAAAAACCAAATCTTAAACTTAAACGACCAAGCTTAGAATCACAAGTTTTCTCTTTAGATTATGTGTAAACCCAAGCAGCGCCAACATTTATTGTGTACCTTGACTTCAATCACAATGATTGAGGGAAAGAAAGAAGCAAGAGAAAGTACGCCGAGACAGACAACAGACAGTCAGACAAAGCACACCCATAAAACAAACAAAACGAAGGAGAAAGTAGTAAAAAATGTAGAGTAAGTACGAAAGAGAAAGCTGCCAATAAAATTCAAAGCGCAAAAGAAACCAGATTTCCATAATGACTTGTTGAAAATAAAAGAGGCTTAGTGAGGGAAACTGCTGAAGAAGACGACATCTTACAAATCCATGTCAAGTAAGTCATCTAAGCGCCTAAGGTTTTTACCAATTTCTACTTTTTTCTATGATAACAATCTATAAATTTAATACGCTTCAAAATCTATTGAAATTGATGCCAACAATTTGTTTGACTTTGTATTTCCAACTCTTAAACTTTTTTAAAGGAAATCTATTGCTTTTAGTTGGATTCACGGATAAAAGTCTCCTACCACTTGTCTGCCGCCAGTCACCATTTACATAAGTTAGACTTAATATTTAACTATTTTCCCCACTTTCAGTTAAAAATTTGCATGAAAATGAAAAGAACGCCATGTATTGATTTCAGCAATCATAAAAATCAACAAAGACGACAGATCATGTAATGCAAAAATGAAAATAAAGAAGGTAGCGTTTCACCGCTACAACATCAGAGAAAATTGGGGCGGCGGGTTATCCCTAAGGACAACTCGGAGAAAAGTACCCGTTTGGGCGCTAATGAATTGAACGGGGACATTTTATGAGTTATTACATCATCTCGTAGGTAAGCACAATGGTAGATAACGGAAGCCAAAGATATACAGAGCATTTTGAGTTTTATGGTAAAGCGTACATGCTTGTCAGTCCGTGCATTCTAAAAATTAGCAGTCTACTACACAAAAGGAAAGCTTTACATAGAATTTAACTTGCTCTACTTAGATTTAAGCTGCTACACATTTTTGCACTTGGGTGCCTTAAAGCAGAGTCAGAGATAAGATGTACATGCTATTCTGGGTTTAAAAGTTAGAATGATGAAAGATGCATGCATCCAGTAATAATTTTTATTAGTTACTCTACTATTTTCATTTTTATACTGGTGTTAAAAACGGACTTTCTCAAAGGGAAAATATGGGAAAATGACGAGCTGTTAATTAGCACTTACTTTAAGCGTAAGCAGCTTGTCCCACTTTGGTGTGAGATAATACTTTATCCCGATGTCGGCTCCTGGTAAGGTGATACCTCGGATGAGGAGAACGAAGAGAACCATGTACGGTGCCAGTGCTGTAATCCAGACCGCCTAAAAATTTCGTGAAGGAGACAAACTTGACTATTAATTAGATTTGGTAATCAATCATTAATGATACTTTAATTTAAATTGGAAATCATTAACTAATTCGGGTTATTCATAAATGATGTCACGCAAAAAAATTCAGACCCTATCCCCTGTCACGCACTTTCCCATAAACGAATGTCTTGCAACATCATTTATGAATAGCCCCTTGTAGGTAGTATTCTGAATTCTGATTCTGATAAACATCAAAACCCGGTAATGGGATAATTATTTTATCTTTGTTATGTTAAAATATTTACAATTCCATAATCAAAAATGTTTGTTATGTTCACCATTTCCCCATAATGCGAGACACCGCCAATTTATGTTATCGGTACGATACGTAACCAATATCTGCTTCCTTGTTACTTCCGCCTTAATGAACTGTTATGAAACGTGATGAGATGAAACGATGACCATTTGAAAATGCGTACTTGAATTTAATTTGTATATTTGTTCCGTCTCTACTGTAAACATTTAGTTTTTTTTAGTAGAATTTGATATGAAGTTGCTCCATGAATTATTCAGTTTCTGATATTTCTCTACGCTACCACCATTACCACAATTTAGGGATAATTCCATTAAATACTGGGTTGAGAATAGATAGACAAAGGAATCACTATCATCAGAGTAGAAGATACAAAGAGAAAATGGCAATTGAATTGGCCGATGTACTATGTTGTAACTCCTTTACTCCACTTTAAAAAGGACTTTTACCGCATGATATACATATGACCATGAATGTAACTAATGCGCTTAACCCTTTTTTGTTTCACTTTTACGACTTGTTGGATCCTTCAAAGTGACGGCGATAGGTGGATAGGTAGTATGGCTCAGCCAAGATTTACTGATTTCGAAAAACAATTCAGCCGAAAGATTTTCTCCGAATATCTAAAAAAATCCTTTTTACTCAAAAAGCCACGCGTTTCTTGTTTCCTGGTGAATAAATGTGTTTTACAAATACATATTATATTGCGGAGTTTTTTTTCAGCACACAACGAACAAGTGGAGATGAGATTCACAAAAAGCGTTTTAACCACTCTAGCTAGCACTCAGCCATGTCTAAGTTTCAGTCGCTTTCTCTTTTTCCTCCTGTATGTATGCAATATGAGCACTGGGTAGCTTCTGGAGGACAAGTGGTAGCCCTTCCCAATTCTCTAGATATCGCCGCCATTTAATCATGCGAATTAAAACAAACTTGCTATGTATTTATTCTAATCAACTAATTCGGCACAATTGTTACAGTAAATATTGCAGGACAACGATGGCGTCAACGTAGCTTTTTAAAATTCCAACCAAAGCGTAATCTAGACAATCGATGCATTTTTTCAGAGTCATCCTCACACCATCGTCAACCACAAGCGATTTTACATGAAGTAGCTTTAGTACAAACATCAGTCTGAAATGCATTACCAATATTTTAGTGTTGGTTTGTCAGCAAAATGGAAGAGTTTCCACTGAAAGTTGAAATGATGATGAAGAAGAAGGGAAAAGTAGAGTTGCTCATGTTGATGAAAAAGTAAAGTATCAGTGTACAATAACATTTACAGGAGAGAAAGTGGGAGCCAACTTACTTGGTCAAGTGTGTGCGAGAGAGAAAGTGAGAAGAGGAAATTACTTTGAATTTTAAATAACTCTCTTATTTCTTCTTCCTCTCTCTCCCAGCTCCTCTCTGATTGCAACAGTATTAGCGATGTGATTTCGAGACGCGAACACTCTGCTGGTACGAGAGAGTATGTATCGTCGCCACAATCATCATTATATGCATAACAATCAAATGTATTCTCAAGTGTTCTTCTTATTACCAATCTATAATAACAGGGGAAAGCAAAAAGCACCGCTCCTGCTGCCAATGCTACGTCACCGTTACACAACTACCGCTTGTCTGGGCTCCATTTAATGGCGATAATGAAAGCAGGACTACTAGCGAAGTGAAAGCGAGCATCGTGTACCAATACCAACATTATTTACCAACCCAACCAGCAATCTAAGGCTAACCTGACAACAGCATGAAAGAGCCACATGGTCTATGTAAGAAAACAAGCCAGGAGCAGAGGCAAAAGACAGCAGAATATTAATGGAGTGTATCGGGGCATTTCGATCGACGCAGTACAGAAGGAGAGGAACACCGTTCAGCCACTATTGTTTTTTTCCTTGTCTGGTGTCAGAGACTCTTACGCGGAATGAAACTGAGAAGAACAAAAAAAGATAAGCATTTAAGTGAGAAGATTCCTATTACCAATTATTACTACAGACAGGAGCGAAACAGAGGGAGCTGGTGGCGATGACCTGATGAATTCAGAAAAAGAGCTATATATTTGTTGGAGTGAAGTATCCTCCCAGCTTCAGGAGTTGAGGTATGTTATAAGCAGGTTCTCATAATATTATGCATTATTATTGAAGAAAAAACATAACATACAAGAACTGGCGCGAGAGAAAGATAGCATATTTTAGTGGAAAGTGCGAGGATAAAATGGATGTATCCAAAGAAAGATCCTGTTCACACTGACCTGCTGCTTGCTAGAAAATAACTTTTCTCCAAAAGCATACCTGATAAATGCTGCCAATAAAATGGTCCAGGTTTTATTTTTCATGGACCTATACCAACCTCTTACACTTATAGTCTGTTGCTCAAACGGTTGGGAAAAAACGAATTCCAGTAGAGAAATAAATGGTGGCAATGATAGCGAGAAAGGATTTAATTTAGGTGGTGGAGGTAATGATTGTGGTATTGTAGCCCTAGTAGCGTAGCGGAGTATCATTCTCCTCAGCATCATAGTGGTTAGGTACATGGACTAGGGGATTTTTAAGTAGTAACTGAACTGGCTGCCTATAGTAAGGGGTGAGTAGTGAGTGAGCGGGTGCCAATCACTAAAGAAGGCAAAAGTAAAAGTCAGTTGGATAACAAAGTAGGTAGCTGTGTATATCCCACCCAACTATCTACTTACTTAAATGCATGCTTTATTTACTCTCTTTTTTCCATTTCTAATGCTAAAATATACTGGATGCGTGAGTTTGCCTTTTTGTGTCGTTTCACACACTCTTATTTCAAAAGAATTGCATTACTGACTGCATAAAAGTTAAAGGCAAATAATAAAAGATGCTACCGCTTTCATATAAAAAATGTGTCTACATCCGTGCACATTCATTGTTCCAGACAGGCAGGGAAGGACTTGGAGAGACGCAATAGTAAGGAGTTTAACTTTCCACCATATATTTCATTGGGGTTTCTTGCATCTTCTATTGTGAAAAGGACTTGGAGGAAATGGGGAAATGAAAACTTTTAGGTTATCTTGCAGCTCTTGCACTCCGACTTGGGGAGTACGTATTTGTTTTACTTGTGTGCTTCTAAATATCATTTCATAAATGTAGAAATTCAGTTGCATTTTGCTTCACTTTTGCACAGTAAGTGTTAATGGTACAAGGGGCAATTTATTTAAGTCGTCAGGTTACGGCTTTATCACTTCGTAAATGTTACATAAAAATTGGAGGGTGGGTCAGTATTGAAAACTGTTCTCCAAAAGTAACTAGTCGTGTTTAAAATGTCAAACTCATTCTTTTCAATTCAATTTGTTTGCTACTTTTGAAGTATAAAGACAAATATGAGTTACATCAATTGGAGACGAGGTTTTTACATCTTTCTAAATCAAACGAAATCAATTGTCAAATTCAGATTATTCGGTCAAAATCATTAAGCTGGCATCAATGATTTAGACGAGTTGGTGGTTAAAACAATTCATATATTTTGTCAGTCTATCAACCGAATTTGATATGTTTGACATGAATCTCGTAAACACTAGAGAATCTTTGAAATGTACAATGGACGAACATGCTGAAACAATCACTTTATCATAACATCTTTTGATTACCTTTCCGGTACTGCGAACTCCCTTCCAAAGGGAAAAGTAGACAAGGATGAAAACGATTAGCACACAAAACACAAGAGGCCATCTGATGTATCCCATGTTTTCAAAGCCTTGAGATAAATGCATCTCCAAAACTTTCCTCCTGGAAATAAGATAAAAAGAGGTTGCGTCATATCAAACTTTCATTTGTCCGTTAAATTTCTGAATCATTTACCCATAAATTTTTTAACGTCAAGATAAAGTCATAAAGACTTTGATACAAATTTTAAGCTGTGTGTAGTCAAAACTTTAAATTCGTAAGACAGCACTGGTTACAGAAGGGAAGAAATGTGCAACAGTGAGTAAAGCCCACAACAGATTTATTTGATGAATACGATAAAAGGAATCCATCATTCCTGTCATTTTCAGCATTGCACCCCATCAACCAAAACATGCAAGCAATAAAAGCAGAAAAGAAAGGGTTTGACTTGGCAGGTATTATTATACGAAGTAGCGTTAAAATAAAATCAGTAGCAAGTTCACTGGCAAAGACAAAGGAAACCAGAAAACTGATTCTACTTTTTACTTTCTGGTTGGACGAGCTCACAGCAGAAGAAAATTTCTCGGGTTTGGTGACTATATTATCTTTTCTCTCATGAAAATATAGTCATTTACTACACGCTACACTTTTTACATGGATTGTGCCTTTCTTGTCCCATCCACCAGTAGAATCCAATGAAGCTGTCATATGAAATCTTATAATACTATTCTTAGTACTTACCTGCCATGGTGCACCACGAGAGAAACTTCATCATTATTTTGAAGATGATGAGCAGGCCATATAAAACACAAACTGCAAGCTTATTACTAGATTCCAAGTTGTAAACGATTCCAGTATTTAGTCGCTACTCTTTTAACTGGTAATGAAGTAGGAAACTTTCCCCTTCTTTTGAGAAAATTGATTGTCATCGACTAAGTTTGGATTAAGTTAAGGTATTCTTGTACCGAAGAAAAAACTATAGAAAATGAATGTAAGAATCGTGTCAATTTTTAGGCTGAAAATACTCCTTGTTCGGTAAAATACACAACAATCAATTTAGCTGTACATTATTATAATAAGCAAATATGTTGGGTAATTAATAGCGGTTTTGATTATGGACTTTAGACATTAAGTATGTTTGGAGTCCCAAGTCCAATGCTTGCTACATGCAATACAGAGACAAGGCAGAGTGTCATGGGCTTAATCTAAAGAAAGCATCATCCGTAGCCTCATTGTGTAAAAGTTGTACTAAAAATTGAGAGAGCCTTACTCATAGTATTCCTTCGCAGGACTAGTGGTAGTATCATCAGGAACAAAGAATAGATTTTCAGTGGGGTAATCGGTTGTGTTATCAGTAGTGGAGTTATCGTTGCTTGTTATGATGGTAGTTTTATTATCGAGTTCTTTTTGCCTGTCTTGAATATCTGATACACTAAGGCAATTATCAGTGTTCCAGGTGTTGTTACACTTGGTCCAGGGAAGGTCCGCTTGAAAGGATTGTAGCAGGTAGTAAACTGCCCAACTGATTACCGTGTTGTAGTGCATTCCAACGTACAAATCAATGATGCAAATGGCATATCCGATCCCTACGAAAAGTGCAAAAGTTAGGCGCATAAATACATACTGTTCATTTACACATCATAATTCAATTCACTGTGAAAACAAATGGATTCCCTCTGCAATAAAATATGCTTTATAAATTGTTTTAAAGCAACAAGGGACGCTTAATTATATTGACCTAGATATACACTGATACTTTTGATTTGTCTTTTCTGAAACGAATACGCAATAATAATTAATTTAAAAATAAAAACAAGGCCATATATCTTCTTATTTTCCAGCCTTCTAGTAACGATGAGTTTATCCAAATATTATGTGAATAGCTGTCCTATTAATTTACTTTCAAAATAACAATCGATTCCCTTTTGCCTTCAGCAGCGTATTATATCAATGGATTAGTGTTGCTAGTGCTCATCCATGACACAATCAAGTCTTTATTAATACTATCCAGAAGTAAGCAAGTCATTGATTGAACCCAGCAACCCCTCACAACAACAACCACTTTTCACCTCTGTGGCTTTTCCACTTTCTCTCCGCTTACTTTTATTATTAGGCATACTTTTACTGCCACTGTTGCTTCACTCACGTTTCCTTTCCCCTTTGCTGTTTATGCTCTCTTCTCGAATCGCATGATACCTTGAAAGGTATGCATGCATTGGTAGTGGCCAGTAGAATGAGCACGGCAATCAGACTAATAGAACCTGACATTGTCACAAGATTCGATTTTCTACTGAATCCGCTACACGCATAATTTAAAGGAGACTAGCACAGTATTAAAATGTATTCGTAAGACTTCACCATACAAACTATACATGAGCATATTTTTTCTCTTGCTTTCAACTATAGCATTCCGTTAGTCTTCTATTGAGTCGCAAAACGAATCATAAATATTAGCATTATTGACACCAAAAAGCTCAAACGTGCAAGGCAAGTATCAAGTATTGGAATGAGAGTGATGATATTATATCATTCCTTTGTTTGAGTGAATAAACCTTCATCCTGTGCTGTTTCTTGCAACTTTCTCCACTATCACTTGTAATGCACTCATGTGTGCTCTAAACATGCGTTTTTTGCTATTCCACAGAAAATGTGACATACAGGTATACTGTTAGTAAAGGAAGTTCATGTACATCCCTATAGAAACATAGATATTCACACTTTTATGCACCAATAGAACTTTATCAAACTCATTTCACAACATCATTTAAGTCAAAATCGCATTGGAAATGTTAGAGACGGAGAAAACCAAAGCGAGAGAGAGAGAGAGAGTTGGAGGGTGTGAGTGTTCAAGAGTCTGTTACATGCTGCCTGCCTACTACCACGCTGAAAATGGATCTTGGTAATTGGATGTCTGCAAATCCCTGGACAATCGTTTACGACAAGGGTGAATCGTGCCATTTAGCTTTTTGTTCTGTCATTGTTATCTTTCCCAGCGTCCTCATCATTTTTCAAGTGCTGATAATAGCCTTAGTTTTTTCCTTCTCTCTTTTCATGTGTCAATTCACTAAACTGATTCTCGCTACACACTACCCGGAAAAAATAATATTGCTGTACAGAGAAGAAAAAATCATCTTATGCATTGCATATCATCATAGTGGTTGTTGAAATGTATATCTCTCTACTCGGCCCATGCTACACATTTCACTGGAGGTATTATAGCTTTGTGACTCTGTATTTCCTTCCTTTGGTCGCTCACTCTGATTTCACCTTACTTTTATCCTGTCATTTCCCCCGTTTTTTCTACTTTTCCAAAAAAACTTCTTTTTACGTTCTCATTAAGTGCATACTTTTTTGTTGACCAGCCTACCTTATACCGATCATGATAATAGGGAGCACAAGTCATGTAAAGGAAACAGACATCAAACAATGTTATTTTTTTTGAGTAGCATAACAACTTCGCTGACACGGCAATTTCGTAGACTTTCTTCCCGATTTTCCGATTCTGTCTTCGTTGTTTGTCTTTGTCTCATCACTGGTTACATAGTTTATAGTTTTAATGTGTTGTTTCTAATACTTTTCTCGTCTTTCCGTTTACAAAAAAGATTTCCTCGGTTGTTAACGGATGAGTGGAGAGAAAAGTTTGTCTGACTTGCAAAAAAAGTAATGTCAAGAATATCAGGTATTGCGTAATATTGCGAAGAAAAGGGGAAAACCTTCATCTTAATAATTGGATTATTAACGAGCAAGTTGGCAAGGTGTAATTACAAGTGGCAGGCTTCAATCACAAGAGCTCTAAATTAATTTTTAATTAGAGTGATTAGTAACTTGTGCTACAGAGGCATTTTCCTGCCTGTTTGAGGAACGGTGTTACCGTACCTAAAAGGGCAATAACGTAGACAAATTGTACATTCTAAATACAAAGCCATACTAATTTTATTCTATATTTCTTATTGACACGCGATTTAGTTACGTTTTAAGGCTTTTTACAAGTCTTTAAGATGACGACTTTGTTATGTCTGATTAAATGGCATATTGAATTACACCTGCAACGCATGCTATTTTGTTTTCGAAAAATATTGCCTGTGTAGAAATATGAGTCAAATTTAAGAAAATTTACGATCATAAATAGTGAAAATGGAGCCAACGACCTTCAGATATTTATAAACGAGCGTCAGAGCAGAATAAGGTCATGTAAATTTTAAAAGTGTTGTAACAACAAAGTCTTGAGAAATAACGTCATAACCGGTCAAATAAATCCTAAAAACCGACCCATTAGCATCACACTTAAGTGAGATCGATTATTTTTGTCGTGTTGCTTTAAAGACGAGAGGACATTGCCAATATTCCTACTAGCAAGATCTATCGATGGTGGAATACTACTATTCCGTGAAAATGAACCAGTTTGTTGGTGCATGCAACAAAGTCCGTTTCAAGTAATGTGGCCGGAGAAGTAAGAACATAAGTAGAAGACTGAAAAGTGAGATGGTTTTGTGGAAAGTGGTCGAATATGCCATGTACCATCAGCATCATTGTCGTCCCCACTATAACGCATCATTTGTTTACTCTTCCTTACTTCTCACCAATAACACACTTCGTCCCAGTTTCCGCTTCTCACCTCTCTTCTCCTCGTGTCAGACAAATTGTAATGTTTGCAGAAGAGAAAACAAAGGATTTGTCAAGTTTTTCACGAAAACACACGTCCTTTTACTGATAATAGAAGTTGTGGCGGATTTGCCAGCAAATAAATTCCGTAGACATACTAAAGAAGAATTGATGATAATTTAAATGAGGACAGAATACATTGGATACCCATGATGTGTAACAGTCCTCTTATGTAAGCATATTATTATTATTTTGCAGAGGGCAGGAAGTATCAACTGTTGCCAGTTGCCATTCAAATCATCAGACAGAGAGCGCGTGCAACGACTGGTAACGTGTCCTTCTTGACAGGAAGTATCACTGCATCAAGTTTTAATTAGTATCTTTACCAAAAATGGATCGTTATCTCTACTAATACCTGAGAATGCATGCATGTGACAAGGACTAGAAGTTCATTGGATGCAGGGAAAAATATTATTTGGTGTGATTTTAAAGTTTTATAAAGTGAAGTATATGAGAGAATGGTTCGAGAAATATTGTGATTGCACATAGGTTAAGGTTAGCTGTTTTAAAATTAATTTCCACACATCAATTGTAAGTAACAACTAGTTTTGATTGAGTACAATGAAATTAATGTTGTTTAAGATTAAGCAACGGCACGGAGTCTCAAGTCTCAATTAGTAATAATTTTCAGGGTTGGGTTCTCGAATCACTTTTATTTTTTGCGGGGGTTGGTGATAAAATTCTGAACGCATGTTTGGAAGAAATCTGTAGTAAAAACAGGGAGTCCTGTACATTGGTTTGCAATTGTATGTATAGGTATGTCATTGATAATTGAATGCATTGATAGTTAAGCTATTAAATATTGAGTGTATGAAGTGAGGACAAAACCAGCATTTCTAAAGGCTCGTAAAGTTAATTCATTTGCACTTTCTGAAACCTGGTGAATTTGAAAAGCCGTAAGTAATGTGAATTCTGTGAAACATCCAAAGTTTAAGTTATCAATAAAGAATTTTTATTTTAAAAGTAAAAACTCAATTTTCTGCCACAACTGGTCCACGCGCCTTATCACTTGTTACGGTGAAGTGAACCTTTTTTCCATTTTCACTCAACATTTTCAATCTGGTAATCTCTCACTTTGGTTTAGTTGAAATGAAAATCCCTTGGTCTAGTGAGTAGACATATTTATGTCTTATGTAGCTTAGTAGCTTCTCATCTTCACCTTATTTTTTCAATTTTTCGGATGTTTTTCTAGTCTCACTTATCTGGTCAATATATCTACTTTTATGACAAAAACTAATTGGCATGTAACCAACAAGAAAGGAGGGACTGTAGAAACTGAATTATGTAGTTCGTGAGTGCGGATTTTTCTCTCACTTCGTCTTGTTTGGCTTCTCTCTCATTTCGTCCTCAAAAGACACCTTTCCTCATTCTCTCTGGTCTGCATGCCATCATGCTTTTATACTTATCCCTACAGTCGTAAAATTCGCATGAGCATTATGGTTTCCATCACATATAAATGGCAAGATTATGACCATGCGTAATCCAAGTGCTTCCAAAAATGTAGATCGCGGTGCTCCAAGCTTTCGTGGGTGCCATCTGGATCATTCCTTTTTACCTTGACTTAACTTTTGTACTTTTTCTTCAAAATTTATCTCGTCTGTAACGAAAAGCTGTTTTTCTAAACCAATTAAATTTTTTATGTTTGCCTTCCATTGAAATACAATTTGTTCGTTAGGAATGAGTGACATGAAAAATATTCAGAGTATTCAGCAAAGCTTGCTAACTGGCTTTATGCAAAACAAAATCCGAAGAATTGGAAGTTTTAGCTAACAATTTTTCTACACATTACCTTTCAACGCCGGACAAATATGTCTCCAGATGGTGATGCAGCCACTTCGGTAGTATTGTCCCAAAGCCAACTCCATGTAGAAAAGGGGTAGCCCACCAAAGATGAGCATAATGCAGTATGGAATGAGGAACGCACCTGTTGAGTTCAACAAGCACATAGAAACAAAGCAACTCATCTCTTCATTCTCATCATCACTCACTTCGTTTCTCTGGAGAGAAAGAACAACAGCATGTTCTTCCACAAAACGCACACAACATGCAGGCATTCTATTGTACAAACTTTCAGGGAAAAACGATATAACAGCATGCTTTTCAGTTCCACACATCTCGACATTACATGGAAATTTGCATGTATTTTCCTTTTCATTTTAAGAGTAAAAACTACAGATTTACTTTTACTTTCTACTTGTCGATTTGTAACATTTTACGTGAGCCTTAAGAAAAGAAATAAATGACAAAAATATGGAATACATGTCAGGAAAAGGGATCCTAGTGAACTCACAAAAAGTCTGATATTTGCACTTTTGGCAGGCATGCAGAAATCCATAAAAATATTACTCTAGTAAAGCTTTAAATATAATTAACAATAGAAACATCAACAGTGACAATATATGGAAGCTGCCTATACCCTTTTAATGCTTTCATAAAATGCGACATTTTCAAAAGTGAGGAAGAAGAAACGCAAGCTCGAGTGTTCCAGCTAATCAATTGAAGTATCAGTATTTACAAAACTGCCTCGTCTCTGCCATTTCTTTCTTGAACCCATTCAGGTGAAAACGTACAAAATGAAAAGATTTATACACGAGCTTATTTTCTCTTCTTCTGTGTTTCATTTAGGCGAATTTCATATCTAGCCATTATGTAGTCATGCGTTAATATTTACTATGAGCACACGTGTAACGAGAGAAATGCATGCATAATTCCTTATTGTATTTGCATACCTCCTCCATTGTCATAACAAATGTATGGAAATCTCCACACATTGCCGAGGTCCACTGCGAAGCCAATGACTGCCAAGAGGAACTCAATTTTCTTGCCCCATGTCTCCCGACCATCATTTGAGAGTTGAATTGTGAGTGCAGTCGGTGCAGATTTTGTTGTCGTGTTGCAGCTTTCATTTGTTGCTGAGTTATTGTCATTGTTGTGCTTGTTCGTTAATCGCTGAGAGATGTTGTTCGCGTCTGTCTGGGCAATGCTCTCTGCACTACTCCCGTCACTGGTCCCAGTTGAACTTAGCATTGTTGCTGGATTCAAATTTTTTCTCACCAAACTGGAGCCCAGCAGCAGCGCAAAACGAGACTGAAATTACTTCTATTTTGGGGATTTCTGTACTATCCACTCTGCTCAAAGATTCAGAAAAACAGTCAGAAGATACAAAAGTGCAAAATATTATGGATGCATGTAAAAGTGTGATTTCTGGCAATAAAGAGAAAGTAGAAGGAAGAAAACTGGTGGGGTGTATTTTTATACAAGCAAAGAAATTGATAAACGTTTTTTGCTTCTTCTTCCCGTGCGACAGGAAATGAAATGATGTATCGTCGCAATTTCGAATTAGAACTGGTGTAATGTCTGAATGGATGGAGCGCTCGTGCAGGAAAGGTAATAGGGCTTAATAGCTACTTGCAACGGAATGAATGCAAGGAAATGAGATATTAGTGTCACGTTCTCCCTCTTGTTTTCTTAAGAAATGGTGTTTTATTTGCTTTGTTGGTGTACGGAAAAGCTTATATTGATTGTGCAATGGTCAGTAACAAAACAAGTGAAAACAAGGAATCAAAATTTTTGTAAGACGGCTAATTCTTTATACGGACCAACTCCGGACGACCTAGACGAACAGACTATTATCATGAACAAAAATGCTGCGGTTCTGTTATAGCTTGTGCTAATGATACAAATAGAAACCGTACCTGGGGGCTACCTACCACCAGAGTCAGCAAAAGGTGGATACCCCGACAGCATGCAAAATAATACAATGTTGAAATGTATCGTGGATCCTCCTACAATACCTTGAACATGAACACAACCATTGTTCGTGACCCAAGTTTCGTCTGTTATTTTATTATTATGCAAAAATAAAACTAGCAAATGTAACGCAAATGTGTTTAGGTACATAACCTTGACACGCTTGACTTCTCCGTTTACGCCTGTCACACTCCTGTACGAGCAATCTAAAAAGACTGGCTGCTCCTGTTCTAGAAAGCCATACTATCATGATGACTATGATGAGAAAAGGAAAATCACGGGAAAACAAGAACCAATTAAATTATTTATCAAGGGAAATCGTAACTTTTCTTGACTTTAGTATTTCCTCTTATTTTCCCTAGTTCCGAAGAAACTTGATTTTCGATTCATTTTCTCTCCATTAATACTTGTGAAGCTATTTCTCTTACAACTTTCCAGACATTGCCACTATTGCCCGCAATTATTTTTTGCTATATGCTTTTTATAGAAAGGATTGGGCATTCGATTGACTTTTTTTCAATCATGCAAACTTTCAAAATAAAAGGGAAATTTTCTTTAAAAAAATGTATATCCACTGCAGAGTAATTGAAGCATTTGATGTGATAAACAAGTTGCAAATCCTGTAAAACCGTTTTTTCTTCTTGTCTCGCGTCTTGATGAAATTTGAGTGCTTGATAGAGAGGACTTTGTCTAAATAACAAGGTCGTTTGAACGGAAGTCAGGAGTAATGTATGTAACATAATTATTGTGATGACAAGATTTGACAAAAAGGACTGCTACACGGTTTTACAAATAAAAATGTTATGCATGCTCCTCTGAATACCTATTCAATAAAGTGAAGCAACCTACTTTTCGCTTTGACTCATTTTGCAAATTTTTTTCTGAACACAGAAATGAAAATTATGGAAACGCTAAGGTGATGATGAAAAGACTCAATAACGGGACAGATTTATTTCTTCACACTCGACTGAAGGACAAATCTTGAAGAAATACTGGGGCCGATGAACGAAGCCGTTGAAAAGGAGTTTTATTTGAGACTTTCCCTCACTCCATCATTCTCACTTGCTGTCATCTTCAATAAAAAATGGCCTCTTCTTCTTTGGGGTGAAATGAGACCTCGGCTCTGAACTACTCGTCAATTTTGTATGGAAGTTGTAATCACGACGTTTATTAATTAAACCCAATCATCTATTACGGATCGCTCAGAGAAGGCCTTTGAAGTTGTTAAGTGAATGAATGCTTAGTGAGCAGAAAGCCGCGCTATTACAGTAATTTCTACCCGAGCAGAGGAGAATATATACGTGAGGTATTATGTATGCAGAAAGGAAATGAGAGGATATGATGATAATAAAAGGAGTAATAAATTTAGCTCATTATGCTCATCTTACCTGTGATGACTTTGAATTCATCATGAGGAGGAGAATGATGCCACCAATGTATTTATCGCCTATAGCTGTTATTGTTAATATCGTCGAGTACATTGTTATCGTCATCCATCGTCACTCTTAGTCGCACGTTGGAGACATATTACCGTGTTCACTAAATCAGTACTACTATTTATTGCCATGGTGGTACTTGTGCACAAACTTACGATTTGTAATTGTCAATTCAGATAGGCTCGGAAAGAAAGAAAGTACAAAGTTCTCTTTACAGATTCTTCAGGGGTCAGGTCATCCTGGGGAAGTAACTGACATGACGAAATTCATGGTTTTGAAGAACAAGTCAAAAGATAGATACAAATTCAGAAATATTTACTGTGGATCACACAAGACAGCAAAAACTGCAGCCTTCTTACAATCCAGATGAAACAGTCAAACATTTGGGGCGAGCTGAGACACCAAAAAAACCTTTGTTGTCATCTCAATTTCTCTACTTTTCTATATCTGTACTACCTGTAGAGCTCACCAGTCACTCGCACAAAAACTAGCAAAAATTTTTCATCCCCAAAATTAATTCCCCCTCTGTTTTAGAATTGTGCAGAAATGACAGATCTACTTTTAAATCCAATCCAACCAGGAGGCTCATGATGATGGAACCAGTCTAGTTGCACTAATACTGCCACCACCACCGCTACCACCATCATCATCTTCACCTCTCCAAAGTGAAATATATCACTCACACCACCAACCACCACCTTTTTGTTCTTTTGTTTCTTTCCCTGTCTCTATCCCACAATACTACAATGATACGGTTCTTTTTACTTTCTTGCTATTTTTTACTATGGTTTCCCTTGCAGCTGCTTTTCCTCTTGTCGTATGGACTTTGGAAAGGTGAGTGAGAGGAGAGGAGCCAAGATCAGCTCTGGTGGTGTGGCTCTGATGATGATCAACCCGTGGCGAGTTGTAGTGGTAGTGGAGAGAGAGAACGAGAGCCTGACAGGAAAATGCGGAAAGAAAAAAAGGGTTGATGTCGATAACATGTTCATGATGATGTGATGAGGAGGATGATACATAGAGCGACGGCAGTGATAACTTCCAGAATACTACTTACTTTCGTTTACTCTTCACTTTTATCAGAAAAGAGTATTGTCGAGCTGTTGCTGTTATTGCCTGCGATCCTATGCCATGATGTAACTATACTATACGGTAGTAGTTCTTTGCGGGGTAAGTTTTCCATTTTTGGGTTTTTCTTTTCCATCGGAGCTCACACTGAGGACTGGTGGATGTAGGGATTGCCATTTTGCCACTGGAACCTGCATTATTATCACAGCTTTTATAGTTGAAGTGGAGCAAGTGAAGTAAGGTAAAGTTGTAATAGTGGAGAGAGGATGTGATAGCAATACCATCTTGATGAAAGTACATGAATACTGGAAAAGAGAAACAAGGAGAAGAGTAATGACAAAAACCCTTTCAGTGATATGTGGCTGTGTGTGTATTAAAATTCGGGCAATTTCATTCGAACGCTTTTTGCTCCACATTAAGCATCACTGATCTCATGGCGAATAATGGAACTAACTTGGCAAAGTGAAATGGGAGTTGGAAAAGGGAGCAATATATGGAAAGTGGCCTATCTGTCGTTGCTAGTCAATAGGGTTTTTACAGAGAGAAGAGTAAGGGAGGGATGCTGTAATACCTGCCTACCTACCTAATATCTTTCCTAGCATTCATGTAATTAGCAGAAACATCTATAAAGCATAAAACGTGCGACAAATTGTTACGATTTGATGATTTTTGATAGCCTGTTTGGAAACTTTGATTTTTGAGGAGATCATGTAGGTTTGGCGGATGGAACTGGTCTGTTTCAAAAGGATTATTGTCGAATTCCTCTTCCAAATGGCTTTACTGTACATGACGTTTTCAACAATGTCACATTACCCCAGTTTTGGGGCAACTTGTCATACAGATGTTTTATTATTATTATCTCTTTTGTGAAAAATCTTCCCCAGTATTTGGTCTTCTTGGTCTGTGTCAAATGCGGCTTTATTCGTGTGCACCCGAATTTTGTTGACCTCTGATGGAGCTGGGGTCGAGAGATAAGAGTTGGGAGTGGTGCTATTCATTCAACTCCTATAAACTTGAAGATGTCCCTATTTTACTGTAGCATCGTTTACGTTTTTACTGCTTCCAATCCGAATCGGTAAAAAGAGTTTGGTGTTCAGACGAAAGTGGGAACATGGCAAGACACACTTGGCATAAGAGAATTGGGTATGATCACCAAAGTAAACATAAAGTTTTGTTTGCAACACCATTGCATATTTTATAGGTGAGATTGAAAAAGATTCATTCTCCTAGACTCCAGTAAAGTCTTGCATTTCTCTTCCAGTTGAGTTTTACCAGAACTGGTTTCCTACATAAAAGTACAAAAGGACGGAGATATTGGACGATAAGAATGCACATTCTAAACTACGATTGTAAGAAATATATATGTAAAATGTGTGAGCAGCAAATACAATTATGAATTCATACGATCGAAAGAATTTGAAAAAAAAAAAATTGATAAACGAATGAAGACAGCGTCATTTTCGATTAATTGGGCAGATACAAGATACAAACCTGTATGCTTGCTATTGCGGACAAGGGACAAGAAGTTTCAAAATATTTAATTTGGTTTAGGAGCCTCAAACTGCTACCAAACTTTAGAATGCGTACTGTACCAAATAACACTTTGCTGGAGTTGCTCTCATTTTGCCCCACCTATCCATCATGTTCTAGTTACCTTTTTTCTTTCAAGATCAAGGATGCAAGATCCGACACGCATGGTGACACTGCAATGTTACCTGTGTAAATCAGTATTTGTCTGGCTTCAAGTGTCGACTTCATTTTTTAAAGGATATGCCTCCCAATAATCCCAACAGATCAAATTTCGCAATAACATGCTAATCTGAAATGTAAGCAAAAAGGCGATGCGACAGCATATTCCATTTCTATGGTTTTCTTCGCATGACATGTACGAATATTTATATACGAATATTAGAATGTGTATGGCACTATGTAAATATAGCATGAAAAGAAACAACCTCTTTGTCATCATGTATGTCTAATCTCACTAAACTGGACACGTTTGAGATTGTCGTGTAGATGAGAAATATGATCTGAAAACCAAATAAATGAGGATGAGGTACGAGGATGAGACTTTCTTGAATTATAAAACGCACGTTTGTTTAATCGGCAATTCAGAAACGACGGTACTGCGAAACACATTATTTCTTTGAAATATTAATAAAAATGTATATCATAATATTTAAAAAGCGATATCTTAGCGCGAATTTAGGTTCGGAAAAGTGCAACTCAAATAACATTTTATGCTTAACTGTTCCTTATACATTTTTCTCCTATAATTATAGGTATTCGAATTGACTTTACTGAAGTTACTCTCTATTTTCTCTCGTTTTCTTACTCAGTTGTTAAAATAACTGCGATATATAATATAATACTTAAATAAAGTGGTAGATGCACTTTTAGTAAATGTTAACAAATATTTTTATACTTTTTTTTAAAAAGTCATTTTCGCCTTTTGGATGCTTGCTTGCATCAAACAAGGCTATTGGTTCTATTAAACTTCAACTGATTTTTACTGCTAACATGGAAACTATTAACTGCAGTGGAACCTGCAATATTATTATTACCGCTACTACTTCCAACATTATTCGATACATAGGAAAGTGAAGGCAAAATAGCATCTACTTCGTTTATCCAGAAATTAGCACATTTGCAATGATATATTTTTCCACCATAGTCCAAAAACTGGCTGGATTCGGTGGTGTTAACGGTGCACAAACAAACGCCGCAGGATGGAAGCAAATCCTCAGGGGAAGAACCATCATCCCCACAACAGTCACCACGGTCCACATTTTCTTGACTTATTTCACCCTAAAAGAGAAAACCACACACATTCAAATACGGCTGAAAAAAATTAAATCATATTTCTTTACTTGTGTGTTGTCTGTGTCACATACTGAAACACAAGTTCCAAGGAGAAAAGCTGATAATGTTTCCCACAAGTTGGTAATTTCTGCATTCATACTTTCAAGTTTCGACTGGGCACCCAGCTTTCCTGCAGATTTTCGAATTCTAAGTGATATTCGATAGATTTCTAAAATATCTGTGTAAAATCAAAAAATTAGCGTGAACTTTACGAATATTAATTTATCAACTTTTTCTTGTACTTTAACAATATCTCTGGAAGCTTACTCATCACATAGGAGTATCCCTTTTCGTCAGCAACCACCTCTCTGAGAACTTCACTGGTTGACACACCATTGAAAACAGTAAATGCCTTGGAAATAATTTCTTTACATGCGAACAAGCAACGGCTCCATTCCGAACAGTATCTCTCCTGTTCCTGTATGACACAACAGAAAATAAATTTATGAAAACCAATTATTAAACTTTAGTTAAATGTCATTGTAAATTCAATCGACTAATTGACTTACGCTTTCACACTCCTCCCTGAAGCACTGGTACTTATCATACTCGTCGTAAATGCTTTGCTCCTCGGGAAGGACAGTCCCCTTGTGGAATGGTAACGCGCCTGGTATTACTGAAGAACCAGACTTTGATCCGTTATGATTTTGCTGATGATTACTTTGCGATGGCACAACTGGACTGTAAATATTGTTGTTGTTGTTATTATTATGATTGATATTATTATTCATGGTGCCAGTATCCGAGTAGTCCACACTGACATAATTGCCCAGATCTAGGCTTGCAATAGATCTCGTTTCGGGAGACACATCTAGAAACTTTGATTTTCCTCCTCCGGACGAGGTAAAGTCTTTTCTTTCAAATGAGCTGTAGTCTAATTCGTTATTGCTTTCTTCTACTGTCTGGTTCCATTTGACAGGGTCAATGTCAGTGACCTTGTCGTTTCGAATAAGAGATGTCCTAATAAATGTCGATGATGATGACAATGTGGAAGGAGGAAAGTTCACTTGATTTGTTTTGGGAGGGGAGCAGTCTACATTTGATTTGTCTTGGTCGGAATTAGAATTAGAAATAATGTTGTTATGAAAACTAGTCGAGGATTTAAAACCGGAAAAAGTATCAAAATCATCTTCGATGTCATTCGCTGTCTGCGTCGGGGGCGGCTGCTGTTGAGATTTTTGGGGACTGGCTGATAAGTCATTTTCCAGAGGAGAAGTATACTTGGAAAAATATCCCCCAATGTCCATTATATCTTCAATGTTCTCCTTGTCTTCTTGCAAAGCAGTAGGTAGTGGCGGAGGCGTCTGTTTAACTAATGTTAGTGGGGAGAGATCAAGATGCTTGTTCCATCGAGAAAATGTGGGCAGAGGGGCGGCGGCTGGCACAGGTGGCAATTTCGTATCTTGCTGTACTTCTGGAATGACAGGTTCTACACTGACAAAGTCCCCAAATTCAGTATCCCCATCATCGCTTTCACTATTTCCATTTTGCAAAGGCGGCGGTGCTGTTGTCACTAGTTCAAAGATATCAAATTTAGCTGGTTTTTGAGAGGCAGCAAAATTTGGAAATTGTGGTAAAGGAGCAGGTAAATGCTGAGATTGGAAATTCCCCATGAATGAATTACTACTTGGAGGAAATACTGAAGAGTTGCTGGATGGTGGATTTGCTGAGACAGGAGTAAAGCCAGTAAATGATTGGAAATCTCCAAAGTCAGAAGAATCTGCGACCGCAGCAGCAGACGCTTCTCCAAATGATGAAGAGGGTTCTGCATTAGAGGCATTCATACTGGGAAAATCCAAGGCACCCATGAGATTATTTGAATTCACAACCATTGAATTGTTAGAATTTATAGAGTTGGAAACATTCAGATCGAATAATGCGGTAGACGACGCTGCCGAGTTGACGTTTGAAGTGCCGTTGCAAAGACTGTTGCCATTCTGAACAGGTTTCGACTTTGCTGTCTCTGTTTTCGGGAGATTTGGTGTTGGCGTTGTGGTTCCTGCAGCGTCCACTGATGGTTTCTCGAAAACACTAGAACTACAACTGTTAATATCCGTTTCGATTAGAAGTCTAAGCGCAGAATACTTATCCTCTTCTCCAATCAACAAGTCTTGATTGCTTCTTGGGATAGGGAAGGACGGCTGCTGCTGTTGCTGGTGATGATGATGATGATAATTATTTGATAAGTCGTTGATTGTCTTTGGAGTGTTCGCGGAAGAGGCGTTTAGCGGGAATTCTAGATTAGTTTGGAAACCATTAGTCTGAGGTTGTGGACCGGAAAACCCAAGATCATAATTTGCAAGTCGGCTGCCAACACTCGCCCCAAATTTGTTAATGGCTGGCGAACAAGATGCGACAGAGTGGCTTGAGGCTGTTTGTGAGTGTACTAAATCAGACTTGGAGGTGTGACTGGCTATCGAGTGAACTGGGCTGCTGTCGGAAGGAAACCGTCCTGCTGATAAGTTCTTCCCCTGTTGCTTGTGAGGAAATGCACCATGATTGTTGCTAAATAATGGGGGCGGTATCCCCATACTGACTACTTTCGGATTAGGCAGTTGAACTGCCATTTGGAAATCAGAAAATTCATCCATCTTGTGTACTTGGATTCCCTTTAAAAATGGCTACTGCTGGCGAGTTCACAAATCCTGGAAATCGTACAAGCACTACGTGTGTATCCGACGATGTGTAATCTCCTCCATCAAAAGTCCTGACGATTACGCTAAACAGTCCATTGATTATTTTGAGATGGGTTATATTATCACCTATACAAAAGTTTTACAAATCAGAATTACAATCAGAAATCCCAACAAAATAATAGTAATCAATCAATTACATGATTTATCGACTTACCAAAAAACTGGCTTATAGGTCAAAGAGGTACATCTTGTTTCTGGAATGCTTTTCGGCTCAAGTGGAAACCACTCTAGTCATTACCTAATTATAATTTTGATGAGTATGATATGCCTGTTGCACTTTTTTTTAGTTTCTCTTTGCTTTAAATAAGATAATTATAATCACGACTTATTGTTACTCAGAAATAAAATATTCAGATATTGTTTCAAGATCCAGTTTCCAAATATTCCAACAAAATCTCTCTCTGGGGAAAATTATAGTACTTTTTTTCATTAACAAATATCCTTACAAACTATTACTGGCCTCAGTCATTTCCTTTTTTACTCAGTCAAATATTTAAAATCGAACACAAGAATTCCAAAAGATGGCCCTTAAAACCTGCTACTTTACAACTTTTTTAACGTGAATGTATTTTCCAAAGTACTACTCATAAAAGTACACTAAAATATTCGGCTAAAACCCTTTCTCAAGTGCTCTACAGCAAAAATTATCATTCCAAAAACTTTGCCCTTTAATCATAAATCTTAAGTCGCTCGGCTGTGTACAAAATGCAAAACCATTTTAATGAGATTCTCCCAACTAAAAGCCGTGGTTAACAAGGATGACGAAGCGAAGTGCCAACTGCGCGTGTGTAAGTGACGCAACAACGTGTTCACTGGTGGTGATGTGTAAACCCCATTACTATAGAGTCCACTGCCAACTAAACCAGTACCATGATTAACTAACCAACTAATATATTTACTTTACACACACCTTTACTTCACTCCACTATCTCCACTCGTTTTAAGCGAGCGACTACCTTCATAATAATAATAAAAAAGCCTCTTTTATGCCACCATGTATAAAAGTAGAAGTGAAGGGTTTTAAGTGTGTAAGGCCAGGCCAGGTGTTGTCGTCGTCGTGTGTGTAAAACAAACGAAGAGAACAATCTATTTAATTCCTTAACATGCCTACCTAATGACAATATTTATTTAGCACTAGTAAGTTTGCTGAGAGCATAATATATCTTCCCTCTGCATTATTATCTCGCATTGGAAAAACTAAGGAATTACAAGAAGTACTAAAAGTGTGATATTTGATGTGTGGTTTGCTTTCGTTTCGGTTGGGGCTCCTGGTCTGGTCGCTTCAATGACTGCAATGTTTTCTACTCACAGGAGTGAAGACACACATGTTAAAACTCTCTGTTTTTTAAGCCTTTTTTTACTTCTCTTCCTTCTCCTATCACTTATTGCAGATTGCAGAGAAGAGCCCCAAAAAAACCAAATCCCAATATATCCCTCAACAGATTCTCTTTTCTTCTGCCATGCCATGCCACTACAATGCATTCCTTTCGTGTTAATACACCTTCACTTCTCCATCCCAGAGTGGTCATAAAACATGGCAGTTTTATGCTTAAAAAATAATTTTGAAATGAGGATTATGTGTGAATTATGCATTTAAATTGGATATTTAATCAGGGAAAGGGTTAAGGTAACAGGTGTACAGTCGTCAAGTATGGATGCCGCGTTGTGTAGATGGCTTCACCACGCATTTTTGCGTTGGCAGTGAATTATAGTAATAACCATATAAAATGGGTTATTCTTATGTATGGTGCTCATTCATGATATTATTATTGCATTACAACTTGTACAAGATTTGGCGTTTAACAGTGCATCATGATTGAATGAGGGTGCTGTTGAGCTGATGATCGTCGTCGTCATTCCCGTTGTCATGATCACGATGAATCATAATAAATTCTGAGCAGTCATAAAAAAGCGTGTGTGTGTGTGTAACCCTCCATCTCTTATTTGAGGATGTTGTTGTTTGTTGATGGTCAATATAAAGAAGTGTATAGAGCGCATAGCATTCTTTGTGGTTTGGGTGAGCATTCCACATGAAAAAAAATGCGAATGCATGTCGGTCGGGTTTTGGAATGAATTGAACGAGAGGAATATTATTCGCAAATCAGACAAACAGCAAGAAAATCTAGAAAATACGATGCTCTTTTTGGAGATAAATGTACAAGTAGTTAGAGATGGTGGTTTGGTCTGGTGTTCGCTCCTTTGTTCAATATCATGAGTAGGAAATTGGGATTCTATTGTGTGATTTAGGTAGGCCTACAAGTTATATGGATGGTTAGTGAAGAAGTTGTTTGATGCCATATCATATCGCGTGTCGTTGTCTGCAAAAAAACTTATTGGAATAGTAGAAGTTTTGGATGTGATGGGATGTAACTGTTAGTTTTTTAAGATGATGATGATATTCATGAATTAGGTACATGGGAGAATGTAGGAGGGGGAGGATAAGCAAAGAAAGAGGTAAAGGGAAAACAACGATCATGATCAGAAGAGTGATAAGATGGAGTATTTACGTCAATCTAGAAATTTCACTCCATTTGCTGTTTTTTACCCTTTTTTGTGGCATTCAAATTCAAATGGGAAAGTTGTATATCTGCTGGTAAAACTTTACTCTCTGGTGCGTGGGAGTGAATCACAAAAGGGAAGAAGGAAAAAGAAAAAAAAAACTCCCACGACTTGGCTTTCTTTTTTGACGAGTTCTCCTACAATTCAATGGCGTAGAGTATTAAATTTGGAGGAGAGCAGCTGGATGTTTTTTAATTATTTGCCAAAATATGTTCCAAGAAATTGAGCTGGAAAACTGGCAAACAGTAAAAAAAATGTTGGTCACGTTATGAAAGCTTATGTAGCACGTTATGTGTTTCCATGATTTCATTCCCGATGTTCCAGCACATGTCTTGGTCCTTCCAGCTTTATCTCATAATGCCCCGCTAATGAGATTATGGTGATCTTAATAATTTTAGTTTCAATTGTACTCATTTATCTCGCTTACAATTCATTTTCATACTCAATTTTCCAAAATGTTCTTCTCAGACCCACAATTGAATGTGTGAAGCGCATTTTACATAGCATTTTCCAGAGAGGTTGTGAAACCCGGATAAGCCAACAAATGTGAACAGAATGTGTTAAGTGTTGACAGTTATAGAACAATCTGGTTGATAGAGATTAAATAACACTCACCTGAATATTTACAACAACGTATATTTAAGAGTAAAGGTATTACCATTAATCTAATCAGCAAAAATAGAGTCGTAGTCACATAATCCTGTACTCCACTATGTAACTCATGTACTGACCGTCAAGTAGACAAAAAAATGTGGACAATGATGACACATGCAACCATGGAGGTCGATGATACTTAAGCTTGATGATGATAAAACATAATGAGGCAGCCTTCAACCTACTCATGTCAGAGAAAAAATAGCGATAATGGTCATTTCACATTGATCCAAGACAGATGCGTGAGTAGATGAAATTAGGAGTTGAGCAAAGCGAGAGAAAAACTCATGGACAGTTTGGGTAAAGTAATTAATCGCTTTTCCTGCTTCTTCTGTTAACAAGAGAAACCACACAAGACAAAAGGAATTGGCATAATTGCTCCAACTTCATGAATTTCTATAGAGACCAGTAAAACTAAATGTATGCCAATGATTTCTGTTTGGAAATTTTGTTGATGATGTGCCTGCTGCCGTATTGATTTGCATAGTAAACATGTGAATTTTCCATTGTATTAGTTTTCTTGCCATTTTCTTGATGCAGTTGTTGAATTTGAGTAGAGTAAAGATGTGTAATCATGAAGTAAAATCTTAAAACAGACGTGCTTATGTCAGTTCTATTATTATTATTTTAATCATTGCAATAACATCCATAATGTAATATGCTTTGTTACAAAATAGTTTTTGGTGTATTCCATTAATGCAGTTATTGCATATCATTGTCCTATTATTACTTACTTTAAAAAACAGTTCAGAATAAGAGAATAATAATTGAATAATAGCAATAATAATACATAGTAATACACCCAACAAGAAGAAGTCCATGGATGACATTATACACTTGACGATTCCCTCACAAAAACTGACTCTTTATGAAACAACTGAACTGAAACAAACATCAGCTCACATTTAGTCTATTATACATTGTCCACTGGTGTTTAACATCTAGTTTTACTAGTAAACTACTGTAATGGAGTTTTTGGCCGGAAGCAAACATTTATAAACTGTACAGAAGCAAGGAAATGTTCGAGACAATTTTGTCGAAAGTCATTTCAACAATTCGAAAAAAATAGCCAACAGAGCTGCACAACTGATTGTAGTTCACATACAGCATTTTCTAGACTAGAGATAAAAATGAATATAAAAGGGTTTAAAATATTATTTAGTAATATTCAAACAATTATTAATTATTAAAATCTTACACCAGTGTATACTTTCCACTACTTTGTGGTCATTTGATATGTTACCTCTCTAAATTCAAATTAACAAATGCAAATTCAATTTTTGGGATTTTTTTTCAAGTCCAAATTTCAGTACCTTCAACCACGGAAAATAGTTGTGTGGAAGGAGGATTGCTGCCTTTTTGGTTCTCAATTAAAATATTCCCATCTAAATGCCCATTCACTTAAAACTTTACGGCTTCGTATTTTTTTTAGGTATATTCTTAAATTTGACGATCACATCAATATAGGTATTAGTTGTATACCAATACGTATAGATGTGGCGTACAGCACACAAGAAGTAAGAAAGCTAGGTGTTCACTGATAAGTTATTTATAGAACGATGAGGTAAAGAAGGGACACAGACACAATCAGACAAGACGACACCAATATAGCGACATTCTTCTTAAATTACAAAATAAATTTGATTCACTTTCTCTGTTGGTCTATTTATATACTTTGCATCACAATAGTATGATCATATTCTCCCATTTTGATACATAGATAATTTATAAATATACTTGACAATATATTACTCAATAATATCGTGTGTATAGTTTTTTTTTCACTGTTAATTTCGTCCGTATGTTTGCTAATCGATGAGTTGCGAAACACCCCATTATATGTATTTATGTACACTTAAAATTTTTGACCGATAACAACAATCATTTACGGAGGATTTAAGACTGATGACTCTCAGTGGATTTAGTTTACTTAAGATATAATGTTAGCTATACTCTACATTCATCAAAAGCACTTGGGCGTTGAAGTGTCCATTGCCTCTGTGGAGTACTTATTCTCAACGAAGTCGAATGGAGTAGATTGCTGGAGATTATTGTATGGAGGACGAAATATATTGTTTCCCGAATGCTTGCGGGGTGATCTAGCTCGCACTACGTGAGGCTGCTTTACGTTATCCTCTAGAACAGAAGGCGCAACATAGGTAAAACCCTGGAAAAAGCAAAAATTCAAATAATTAGATTAGCTTGAAACAATTAGAAATAAACTTTAGTTTGGTGCTTTGATAAGTAACGTGTATTACCTGGAATACCATATTGGCACTTTCACTCAGCATGGTATCGTCAGGGGAGTCAACTGGTGGCTGCTTTGTGAATTTACTATCGAAAAGTGAGGCATCATCCTCACTTGCTAGAGAAGGCTTAAATGGGGGCTCCACTTTCCTGCTTCCAACGTCCTCCCAATTACACGTTTTGAAAAACGCATGATTACGAATAGGAAGAGCGTCTTGAGCACCATATCCCAACCGTTGATTCGCTTGACGCTAATCGAAAACAAAATACGCATTTCAAAAATTAAAAAATCAACTAACAAATACTGACGCCTATTTAAAAGAGCATAAACAAAAATGTTCTTTACCTTGAGTAATTTGCGAATGAGATCTCTGGCATCGTTTGTGAGATACGGGGGTAAATTGAGCTTTCCCTTTAGAATCTTTTCAATAGTCTTTTTTCGGTTCTCAGCCGTGAAAGGAGGCTGCAAGAAAAGCACAGTCATTTTCAAACTTCTAAATACTTTTATTTAGTTTGACATATGTTTCTACAATTAATATTTTTGCATCTCTTACCGCTCCAGTTAACATATCATATGTAAGTGCACCCAGTGACCACCAGTCTACAGCTTTTCCGTGTCCAGCCCGCATTAATATTTCAGGGGCTATGGGCAACCAAAGATGAATAAAAATTATAGGTATTTTAACCAAAAATCGCGATTAAAGCATGCAAAAATAAATAAATAACTTACCCATATATTCTATCGTGCCACAGAATGTGTGAGTTACCACACCTTCTCCGATTTGTTCTTTGCAAAGGCCAAAATCGGTAAGTTTAACATGCCCTAATGAATCCAGTAGAATGTTTTCGGGCTTCAGATCTCTGTAAAAATATGTCATGGCCATTATTTAAAATTGTTTATTGTTTGGATTTGTTTGTGAGATTAAGTATGTCATTATTCAAAACATTTCCTACCGATAGATAATTCCTTGTTTGTGCAAATGTTCAAGAGCCAATACAATTTCAGAAAGGTAGAAACTGCAAAACATTTACAAAAACATTATTTGTAAACCAAATGATTTTTCCTGTTTGATGGAATTTTTTGAATAGATCAGAACGAACGCCTTACCACGCAGTATCTTCTAAGAAAATTCCTTCGCGTTCTAAATGCATGAACAACTCCCCACCACTCAAGTATTCCATGATTAAGTACAGTTTGCCTCCAGTTTGAAAAGCATATTTTAGGTCAACGATGAATGGATGCTGCATAGAACAAAATGAATTAATTAGACGCTTTTCCGACTGGTTTAAAATTATCATGCTTGCTTAATAAATAATAATAATATTAATACGAAGCATAACTGCTTACCTTTACCAACTCTAAGATGTTGCGTTCAGCTTTGGTGTGTGCAGTGTCTTTTTGGTTCCTTACAATGGTCGCCTTCTTCAAAACTTTCATGGCAAAGATTTTTCCAGCATCTTTTCCATTGCATTTCCTTACTTGAAACACCTTTCCATAGCCACCTTTTCCCAAAACCTTGCGGAGCTCAAAGTCATTCGGACCTGCCTTCTGATCTTGACCTAGGGTCTGCTCGGAAATCGGATACTCTTCGGTCGCTTCCGCACTAAAATTTAATTGATCATGACCACAATTAGCAACTCCGTCTTTAACTAGAATGCAGTCTGATGATTACGAAATTAAAGAGAAAGTACGAAACTTACTTCATCAGCTCATTGGAATCCCTGCCATCGCAAACGTTTGCACCCTGCAATTTTACAGTCTCAGAATTAACTTCCTCATCAACATTTTGATTGCTGACACAACAACAAAACTGACCAAATAACGTGAAACAACTACTGTTACATTTACTGCGTCTTTTCATGTTTTCCCCTTCTTCTCCCACTACCTTCTTCCACCTTCCGAACATTTTCCATAACTGTTTGAGTAGAAGACTAGCGTCCACGCCGCATTTCAATCCAGTTTTCCTTCACTTCGATTTCCATCATGATCAGCATTACAAAACATTATCAACGAATTGGCATGTAAAAGTTTAGCTAATTCATTTCCTCGCCTGTTTTATATCCTTCTACATCGCTTGCTTCACACTGCTTTTTTAACTGCAGCCGTTTCTCCTTTCATTATCATTTCATTATCATAATTTTATGAGACTCATTCCAACTTGACATGCATCGCATCGTCATCTCATTCACGTTCCAGCTTCTTCTCAAATTCATAATATCTATCCATATGATAATCACTGAATTCTCAAATCCTGACTGAACATTCAATTATGGCATAAATAATGCAACTTTTCAACACAAATGACATGACCAAAATTCGCTACACATAAATTACCCATTTTCAAAATCCAGAAGTTCAAGACTTGGCCATTTATATAACATTCTGGCCACGCGTCATAAAAGGATTAAAAAAACAAAGCCAGGAGTATTGCTATTTGATTGTCATTATTGAAACTCGTCATTCTGCTTCATTGTCCATTTCTACTACATACCTTGTACTTTTTCTTGTCATATCATAGTTTAATGTCTAGGAGTACAACCCAATTCGAGTAGACAAAGATCACCTTAGTTCCATTCGCGTCACTCAGTTTTTGCATCATATCTGAACGATAAAAATATCCTACTATCTAGCATTTTTATAATGGTGCCGACGAAGATTACTACACATGGGCATGAAAATGTCTTCAAGTGACACAGAGAAAGGAAGCACGTTACATTGAATCATGATTATCAATTTGGTAGACAGAAAACAGCTGTAAAAGCATGCAGGGTCGTCGTTTCATGAACTGGTCCACGATCAAATCAAACCTTCTTGATAGTCTAATTACTCATATATGAACATGACCACTAACAATATTTTTATAGCTTAATATAGCTCATTAAAATTTAAATCCAAGTTCAACTCTGAACCAGTACTTTTTGTCCATTTATATTTTAATAATGATTTTGTCATTTAAAGAGAATGACAATCACATAGTTTGAGTCTGAGTAACAAACAGTAAAAAAAACTTGCTTCTTCATGCTGTCTTGTCTACTGTGCTTCATTCATATTCATAATTCATACACGTTGTTGATCTTATCGAGCCATGTCCATCCCTGACTATGAGTTCGTATCTTAAAGTAATACCCAGCGACCTATGTATCTGTGAGTTATGTACCTACGACAACATTTTATTGGAACGCATACCCAGACACGGGATCATGAAATAAAAATATAATTACCCTTGGCTATTTCTTTACCTTCACTTCTGTACAATGAGGATATAGCGCAAAGCCTTTGATGATGACAAAATACATATTACATTATCAACTTTGTTGCATTAAAAGTCGGTACAATGATGAAATGAAATGCCTAGAAGATCCATGAAGATGAGATCAGTAGGCAAACAACGCAAAAAAGTGAGCTGGCTCAGTGGCTCTTCTTAGAACAACTTTTATTTCTGCAAAGTCTAAATTGTAGTACTACGTTTTGATGATGCACCTCAGATCCAAAGAAGAACGTCTTTGTTGCTTGTAAACTTGTCCTCCTGACATTGTGAATATATTGGATATGTAAGTATATGCGAATTGATTTCAACAGCGAAAAGCCAGGACAAGTAAAAAACACAACGTGATCTTGGTGAACATTCAGGAACGTCTACATTCTTTTTTGCAATATTTGCATATTACATACCGTTTACTTCAATTTCAACTGCATCCCTGGCCCCATATCCCGTTTATCATCGGAATCACGTGTCCAACGCATGCATACACACTCAATAACGTCTTTTCGCTTTAATAATGGTGAAAATACCATACGCAACCAATCTACGCGTTTGCAACACCTTCATTAAATTACACTCGCCATTATTTACTGATGGCTTGCTACTATAATATCAGGTTTTGTGCAAATCTTCACATGTAGTAGACTACCTACCGAAGCTGTAAGTTGACATCTTCTCTGTATCACGTAACCCCGGAGGTCGACACAAGAGACAACTCCTTCGTGGAAATCTTTGTAAACTGATAGTTTCCCTTCTACCATTAATTATTATTTGATTGATTCAGATTTCTCCCTTATCCCAGCTTAGGAGGAAGCGTAAGTCTAACATTTTGGGGAATATGATCTGATCTGAGGCTAAGATGAATATGACAAAAGATATGGAACGAATTTCGTAGACATATTAGTTTGGGTTATCAAAGAATACAAAATCAAAGATATCTCTCCTTAACAATGTCGTGTATCAAACAAATGTAAATATTTTTATCTTGCTCTTCTCGCTTATACCTACATATAACGTTAACGTTATATATTGGCAGTAACTTTTCAAAGCCTAGGCCTAATCTACACTCATGACACATGTTGCTAATTAATACTTGAATTTATAAAACCATCTGTCAATACTTGACAGTTAACAACACTATGTGGATTCTATTATAAGTGCAATGTACACAGTCACAACTCACAAGAACCTAACTATTTACGCAATCTTTTCTTCCTGATTTCTATTCATCTGATCAAATTCTGCATATTATGCATGTCCGATTTCAGGAAGATATCTCTCCTCAAATTCAATTAATTTCAATTGTAACCTGTGTACTCATACCTGACTGGGAAAATCCAAAAATTGCTCCAGAATCCACTGTTATCGGATATCAACCGTTACGTAATCAGACACACATTACGTTAAAATTACGAATCCACAATATTGATAACACCGGGAATAAAATAATCCAATTCACGCGAGTTAGTCAAATTCCAGCAGAAGTTTCACATTTTTTTGGTCAATAATGCATTCTCACTCCAACAAATAAAAACTCTAAAATAAATAATTTTGAAAAAATCCCAATCTTACCTCATCCAACTCAATGGAGTCATCATCCGACTGCTCCTGATCCGATCCTTCGACATCATGGATCTCGATGTCAAACACACCACCAGCACTGCTCGCCATCATGATGATTAACCACTAATTAATCTTTTGACCTAAGTGTCCTAAAACTGTGTGTGCGCGTTTACAAGAAATTCAAACACGAATCTAACACAGCTGACAATTCACTTTAACAGTCGTGCAGTTATACTTATACTCGTAAAAAGAGAATCAGACTTAATTTCAAACAGTCTTTCAATTGTAATTAACGAACGAAAACCCTACAATTACAACAATCTTTCTTTGAAAACACACCCTAAATTTTTATTTCCGAACACAAGAAAAAAACCCAGAGTTTTGATTCGATATACCAATAATTTTGGAAATGACAACTAAAAAAATGATCACTGTTTTCTCTCTCTGATTCCTTTGTCGACTAAAAAACTCAGCGCGTGGTTCTGTTTTGGCTGCTAGAAAGCATTGACTCTCTTCTCCTCCGTTTCACACTCTCGCTTTGTTTTCTCGCTGAATGTTTCACACCTACACTGCTTGTCAAAGGAAGAAACGTGCGTTAGGTATCAAACCCTGGAACAGCAGAGAGGAAAGAGGCGATGATGACGTACAACGGGAGATATAACGGAGGATGGCTGTGTGTAGATGACGTTGGAATCTACTTGGTTATCTAAACAACTACTTATATTACGAGAGATGTGTGTATGTAAATACTTTTTTTATATCTATAATTATTTATCTTTGAAATTATTACTACTACTCCTATAATTGATGAAACCTAATAACGACTTTATAGTCAAAGGGAAGCAATACTTGGAGTTGTAGTATCAGAGGTGACGATAAATGTGGAAAGAATATTAGCAATAATAATTGGAGTAGTAGTTATAGCTGTAGTAAAAGTAGCTGTAGCAGTAGTAGTAGTAATATTATTATTATTTTGAAGAGCTACTCGTTCAACTTCATATACTAGAGGTGCGACAACAACAGGTTGATCGACCCATGAAGTATTTTCCTCGAGGACGTCCATGGAAGTCTCATGGTCAATGGCGAATTTTCTTCGTAAGCAGCAGGAGAACAACAACGACTCTTCGTCTTCGTACATCGGTTGGACACTCAATACTCCGGACATGGGAAACCTATTCAAAAAAAAGGGTAACTTAAGCTTTAGATTTTCTAGATCAAGATGATAAAATGTGTGTTAACGAGGAAACTGTGGTGGTTTTCTATGTGCACATGTTTATATATAGCTTCCAGCTAAATGTCAACCTTTTTTAGCAGAATATCTGCATTGTGGAGAACACTGCAGAAGACATTGTTAGATGATTCATGCGGAATATTTATGGAGAGGATTATTGTTGGGTAAATTATGACTAATGCTAAATTTTACATATGGGTTAATATTTTGGGTTTAAAATCGGGCACGGAAATACACTGAGAGATTGCATATGTAAATATTATATACCAAGTTATGTTAAATGGTATGTCTTACGACTTGTGGAAATATTATGTCGTCTTGCTACTTATTATTATGAGTAGAGACATTTAGTGGAAAATCAAATAAATGTGGAAAACTGATAGCAGTTATCTATCACTGTTTGGTAATGATCGGTCATCTTGCTTTCTGCTGCTCCTTCAGTTTTTCTGCTCCACATTATGCATAGGACTACTACACAGTTTCGGTATATCTTCGATTCATTCACTATTCACGACCGTTTTCTTGGTCTCGTTTTAAACTGCATTTCCACTCGACTCACACTGTTCTACTTTTTTTTATGATGATACCATCAGGATTTAGAAAAAAAGATTACTCAACACGATTCTAAATATTTTTCCATGACTGAACACACACACATAAAACTACCAAAAGTAGAACAGAAGAGCGATTTTACACAGACAGGAGTATACTAAATATTTCCTCCATGAACCAGAACTAGACCAATGTGTAGGTACAACGAAATTCTGTTATCTGGTCCCCGCCTCCTTCCATTCGGTTCACTCAGACAAGATATAGGCGACAGATTGGTGGTGATACATAATTTTATTTATGCAACAAGATTCAAGTCATGCCATTCTTATCATATCTCGCAGTGAAATGATAACGGGAAAGTGTAACGACAACGAGGTATTCAGCTGATATTTTTTCTCTCTGGCATTTAATTACTTTATCAATTCTATTTACGGATGCTGGAGCAGATTAAAAAAATGGTTGAAATCACTTAAAATGGATATAAAATGAGAAGAAATTGTGTATGCTCTAATTCTTCAACAACTCCGACTCGCACAATGCCCACGAGGATTACTTTTTTCAGAGCGCAGCAGGGTTTTTGCAATGCAAGGCCTCGAGCTAGTTGAATTTAATGATCTATTAAAGAAATTTCATATGTGGAATGTGATCTTCCGAAGGAAAGACTTTCAAGTCAATTTGAATAATAACTGGTGATACTGCTAGCATACAATTAACATGACGGATGTAGAAAATATTCAGATATTTAATAGAACTCGTCGTGGAAGAATTTTTTTATGTAGCCCCTCTCTCTCTGGTAACAAATTTTAGATGATGTATTATTGATGGATAGGCAACTCCACACTACAGAAATAAATCTCCTCAACCTTGATCTTTCAGTGGAGTGGATATATGCATGTCTGTCCTCCGAGCACTAAGGACGCAATTAACTGAAATGATTACCGCTGTGAGTTAGGTTGGTTTGCTACTATTGCCATCTTAATACTGTTATGTGTGCATATACACCGCTTATGATGTCCTGCTACTACTCCAATATTTATCAATTATGCCATTCAGTACACATATTCATAATACATCTCTGCTAACTTTAAAGAGATCAGAAATTCTGAGGGAGATGTAGTACTCGCAATTATGAATGAATGAATGATTTGGCATGTATTTCACTTCGGTTGGGCCAAAAAACTTGTAATAAAATCATGTTCCTTTTGGCAGTTGAGTATCGACAATCGCATATGATCCATTTATATAGCGTATACAGTTATAAAAGTATATTATATTTAATTGATGATGCGTACTGCAGAGACCTTCGGGATTATATGCATTTCTTTTGTCACATAAATTCCATCTTTAGTCTCGTAGGTATTTAAAATCCTAATTATTGCACTACATTTACTTCCATCCTACCTTTTTATGTTCCCTTGTGTGCGCCAAATAGAAAATCAAATTATTATTAGATTTTTCAATGATTAATTGATGAAATAAAAAAAGTGCATTAAAAAGATTAAAAGTGAA
Organism: Willowsia nigromaculata; assembly: GCA_034700605.1. Taxonomy (NCBI): domain Eukaryota; kingdom Metazoa; phylum Arthropoda; class Collembola; order Entomobryomorpha; family Entomobryidae; genus Willowsia; species Willowsia nigromaculata. The sequence goes on along the minus strand of JAQIXX010000363.1, from coordinate 6,123 downwards.
CTAAAATGCTGAGCCAACTGTAAAGTTTTTTTTCAATGATTATTATGGCACAAGGAGAGAAGTAGCTTTATTCTTCAAACTTATGAATTTATATGGTAATTATGCTACCTATACTAAAAAAACATAATAAATTGATTTATTTATTCACGTGGTTGGCTAATAAACGGATACGAAGAAGAAGGCGGTTTAATGTTTCGCATAAAAAGAGAGTAAATGATTGCAATAAAGTATGTCATGCTCGCATTCCTCAAAAAAACAAACTGATAGGAAAAGTCATGAATTTTAATGAAATGTCGCTTTATTTGCTTCAATATCTCACGTGTGTATGTGTCTGTGTACATAATATCCAGCACGGAAGACAAAAACATTTCGTTGTAAATTCTCCGCCTATATTCGGCAAGACAAGCATGTTTAATTGGATTAGATGCATGTGAGCACTTTTTTCTCTGTTTTCCACTTGCCTACCTACTTTCACAAAAACTGTTTGAATCGACAATTCACTCATGCAAATGGAAACATAACAGAAAAAGTTGCATTAGCTGTTATTATTATTGGAGCCTCTCTCTGATAAATTGTTGACTACACAAATTACATATATATGCAGAATGCAAAGAACTCAAATAAGTATATAGAGAATGACATGCAATTCAAAACATGAAGGATGAGAGATATTACTTGAGAGCAAAACGTATGAAATGAAAATACGTAACTAAATAATACAGAAAGTAACGCTGAGTGCAGACGAAACGTCAAAAAGCGAATTGCATAACCGTTAAAATGAATGCTTGTTGTGAATGGTTTATGCTCAAATAAGGATAGAACTTGTATGTACGCTGATAAAAAAACGCTTCCTAAGTTGTAAGTGTTTAAACAGGTGAGAGAATGGACGAAAAAGTCGTTTTACGTTCGTCGCTCTTGTAAATATCATTATCATTATGTTTTCTATGTAGACGATTGATTTTGGAACTAATAATAAAAAGCGTCTGCCATTCGCATTAAACCAGTGATAAAAACGAACGGTGTATAATATGAAAGTATACACAAGAGGGGTAAAAAGACGCTATATTGATGATGATGTTTTAGATTGAGGATAAACATCGTAATATAAATTGTCTCGCTCTTTTGTTTACCCACTAAACACAAAGGGCTTTGCAGAGAGTAAGTTTTGCTATTGCAAAAGATGGGAAATCCATATCGCGGATTTAATGATGATATAATATGTATTATACAGACAACAAAGACACAGAATCGATTCTCAACTGAACAACACTCCGTGTCAAAGTCCTTATTAGCATGAAATTAATTTTTTTCTACAATCTTCATCAAATGCGTCATTCAATTCATGTGAGATCTCTAAAACAAAGACAAATTTTGAGGGCATTGTGTGTTTGGAAGAGAACATGTGGAATAACAGATGTGAAATCAATTGCTTTTCTTTTGAGAAAAATCATTCAATTCACATATTTTGCACATAAATCAATTTGCACAGACATTATAAAAAACGGTTTCCTCCACTTGGAAGGGGGGCATTGATGCATGAATGTCAATATTGCAACTTATTATTGATAATATATGATTATTTCAAATAGTGCGTAGGAGAGTGCAAAAAAACCAGGATGAAAAGTTTTTCCACTTGAGAATTGAGTTCATAGAACGGGTCCATAACGAAAATTTATTCTCCGCTGACTGGTCCCATCATATACAACATAGAACGCTAATGACGGAACAGTAGTTGAAGAGCTATATCTAATCCACCCACACACACGTGAAGAAAAGGTCAGATGACTCATGGGGAGATATATAAGCGTTATGTCTATGTCTCAGTTACATAAGTAGCGAGATTGAACTCTAACGTCGTGCACACACACACATGAGAACGTGGAACATGGATTACAGGAGAAATTTAATGTATGGAGGAAGATAATGGAACTAAACTAAATCTTCATTTCACAAATGGAAACGGAGAAAAACCACAAACGGAAAATATGGAATGACACAAGGCACTTAAGGGAAAATCAAAAGGATGCATTAAATTTTATGCTTCAATTTAATACAGTTACTGGGAAAGAGAGATGAAAGGATTAAGTGAAACATAATCTTTCAAACAAGTATTCAATTTCCAACTAAAACATTTGCACAACTTTCACAATTCCAAGAAACATTTTAACAAGTACACTTGAACATTATTTATTGAAATAGTGAAACCTGAGTGAGTAAAAAATGTAGATTCCTATGATGAATATTTCTAATTTTGCAGCAGCAACTTAAAAACTTGTGTGGGAAATTGATAGGATTTTTCTGTGAGTGCTCGAATCAAATTATGCAGGAGAATTCAATGACCTTAAGCAAGAGGAAAAAATATTAGTAGAAAGTCGGCTTACCCTTTTAAAGTATTTCGCTACGCTGGACTTTCCAAATGAAAATGTTCCGCTAAACTTTTTTCTCCTTCCACACTTATTTTAATGTTTTTTTTTAGCTTATTATTATTAAACTTGATAGTTTTAAAAGAAACTAATTGTTATGTTTGTAGTGTGCTGCCTAGATGCAACAACTGTCTGACTTGCTCTTATTCTTCGAACGATAGACCACCACACCATATCACACACACTGTGACCAAACCAACAACACAGAGCACTCGACTACTTACTACTAAACTGCAATTGTACGAATAATATGTCTAAAATGTACTAAAACTCCAAAGAAGTGAAATGGAACAAAAAATCCTTTATAGCTTTTTAGCTTTGCTCTCTGGCTGCCTACCTTGTCTATTCTGTTTGTCCGCCTCTTTTCCTTTATCACTTGTTCTTACTTGCAAGCAGGAAAGAGCATTGCCAACTACCAGCATTTCTAGCATCGCCTCATGTACTAGTATGTGGCATTCCCTACCACACACCAGCTTTTTTATCATCAAACTTCAGTGGAGGTAAAACGCAGACTGAGGAGAAAAACCTGCAGGCCAAAATATTTATTGGATAGCAGCCTTGAATCCGATAGACTTTTCTTGGATCCTAAAAATTTAACTCTTTCTTCACTGAAAAGATTGGAGACACATCCTTCAATTCAAATCATATTGCATGCAAAATGTAGGAGATTTTGTATGAGAAGTCACTAACCCTTTAGTTTAAAAAAGTGTTCATGCATTCAAAATTAGAAATTATGCATGAAAGGTGTATCGACGGAAATCGGTAAGGATCTAGGATTTTTAATCCTCCTTGTTTTGGTTTTATCCAGTTTAGTTTTCTAAGCTGCTTAAAGTCTTAAATCCGAGCTGTGTATGAAAATGTGAGCGATGGTAAGAACTGCATCCTGCAGGTTGCATCTCACGTCGGCATTTTATTTATAGTAAAAAGAGTTGATGGTAGTTGGGTTTGTTCAGCTTTTCCCTGCATGCTTCTCATAAGCTCCATAATATTATTTTACATGGCCTTTTGAGGCTTTGTACCAGGTACCTACATACCTACCAATGTAAAGTCGATGCAGACATACGAAGTATTATTTTGCAGAGTACAAACGTCTTCCTTGCACATACATGTGCTTCACACTTTACTATTTACCATAATATCGTATACGAGAATAATGCTCTTTTCAAATTCGTGCACGATGTACCTAAACACACGAGCAGCATTAATGCAATTGTGTAGTTGGTTGCGTTCTTGTATTGTATTTTTGTGCTCCCTTTTTCCTCTCCTTCTGACAATAAGAATCCTCACTAAATGGATGAATGCTAAGAAGAATATATACCTACACACGAGATTACAACAATGCTTGCAATGTAATATGCCATGCTGCTGCAATGCAATAGAAAAGAAAAAATGTACACGGGTTCTTTTATTTGCTCCTATTCATGATGATGTTTGGGTACACACATGCAAGCAATACATAATGCGATGTTTGTCTTGTGGCGACGGACGATGCGGAAGCGAAAGAGAGATCCTATTTAAACCGCTCGTGTAGATTTTTTTACGAAGAGGAAAAGGGATTCGATTCTATCACTTTATGTTTGTATGTGTGTCTCAAGTAAAATCTTGGTGTAAAACAAAGAGAATTATTTTCTGCAACTTTAGTCTCACGTTTGTCTGTCCGTCATGAATCAAAACTGTTGGAAAATTGGCAGAAAATTCATGCTACTTTACTTAAACTTGGAATATGATAAAATATTATGTATTTTTGCATAAACATGTACTATGCACAATATCCAATACGTGGTGATGACCATATATTGTTTTTGGCTCATGAAAGATTACAAGCTTTATGAAAATGCGATTTTTGCACGAAGCTCAAGAGAGAAACCCGTTTCATGAGATGCATTTTTCAAACATTTTCACATCTACTTTTGCTCCTCTAAAGCCCTAATGCATTTACAAAGTATTATACCGTAATTTAGAGTGTTCAGTTATTCCTCCGCTTTCAGTAACAACACTTTTCTATGTCCATTTTTTTCTTTCTCTCGCATCAACCTCAATAAGCTGTAATGTGCTATAAGGTGAGTGGAGAGAGAGTAGTAGGAACTCACTTTTACTTGGCAGCATTGCACCAGAATGATCATCAACAGCAGCTGTTTTGCACTTTGGACTTTTCTTCACCGAGTAAAAACTTTGTTCAGCGTTCCTACTTTTCCTCCAATAATAAAAAAGCCTCGCACATCAAACGGATTGCTTTTTGCAACTTGATAATCGTAATAACTTGAAGGTCTCTCTCTCTCTTTCCCTGGCTGACCGACTATAAGGCTAAGGCTATTATTACGAGACTATTTTTTACTACTACACATACTCCTGCTTTTCTAGAAAAGTACGCAAAAAAACTGCAAAACCAAACTCTGGCCTGTCGACATTGTACTTTAATTTTTGTTTGTCCAATCGTCCATGCGAAAAAAAATCACCGACGGATTACACTACATTCCAATTCCGTTTTGCACATTCTCTCTCTCTCACTCGCTTTGCTTGTGCTCATTTCTTTTTCCTGAAAACAAAGATGTAAATTGTATGCAAAAAAACTGGGCTTGCATACTCACTACTCTAGTTTGCAGTGGCAGCTTTTATGCCTCGTGTCTTGATGCTTTCCTTTTACACGAATGTGGAATGCGGTGATGATCATATAATACCATGATTCATGATCATCATCACTGTCATGTAGGGTGTATATGGTGGTGATAGTGTGGTCACAAGAGTTTTGTTGGGTAACTTTTAGCCAATGCCACACACTTCATATTATGCGATTTAGAAAAAGTCTCTTGAGATCCCTCTGCATACATGTTTACACAATAAAACATGACGAATACTGAAATAAAAGCATGATAATCCTGTTTATTGCTGCTCCTGAGAAAGAACGTGTGGTTTGGTATACTTTTTTTTAGTGAAACCTTGTGATTAAATGTCTCAATGTCCTTCAGAATGCATGGGAGTGACAACAGCGGTGAAGAAGTGTCCAAAAAGGCTCTAATTCAATTGACACTGCTTGTTTAAGTCTTTAGGACGCCTACATATGAAAAAAAGTCTGATTTGAATAAAAAGCGTCCAAGCGCAATTAAGCCAATAAAAACAAAGCAACTTTTAAAATTACGACTGGCAATTTACTAGCGAATTATACCTATGCTTTTTAGTATTTTGAATTTTCGTAAACAACCATTTCCTACGAAACTTTCTTTTTCCCCTGCTTGCTAATGGCTTTATTTTGTCCTGTTTCTCCTAACTCCTTTGTCTATACATTATGCCAACTGTCACAATGAATCACACGTCAAGAAAACAACGCTTTTTTTAATGAAAATGCGCATAACTATTATGACTGTTTCATCTATGCCGAATTGTAACACAACATTCTGTTTCAGAATGTTGTTTTCATCTTGGCTAATCATATTACTTATTTGATAGCATAATATATATTATTCTCATTTGACATGTTCATCCATTCGCACTCCTTCTTCGCAGAAACGAAATTGCTGAGAAACACACCTGCCCACATATCCCTGCGAAATTACAAAACTGTAAACTGTTGAGGTGCTAAAAATTCATTCGCAGTTTTCACAAGACGAGCTGACAGACGAATATATTTATTAACTATCGGATTCGTTGTAAACGGATTTAAGATAGTTAATGCGATCACCTGCCCGTCTGTGTGTCTGTGTGT